>JAPYZS010003553.1:0-10655 GCA_030522925.1 Trissolcus japonicus
TAAAATGCTGAATTTAACTTATAATAAGCTGAAAAACTCAAGTTATCAATAGTTCAGTTCGGTTCCATGGAATTATACCCTGAAATTTTTCTCAGTGCATATCCATTGCTGAAACAAAGCAAACAAAAAAAAATCACAAAAATAATGAATTGTTCAATTTTCATGAAAATTTTCAAAAAATTTGGCTCATGGGGGGATCGAACCCGCGACCTTCGCGTTATTAGCACGACGCTCTAACCAACTGAGCTAATGAGCCGACATATTTTGGTGTTCTTACAGGAGCCAAGACATTCTTAAAAAAAAAAGTATTTAAAAATAATTATACACCACAATTTTTTTAATCATACATACGAAATAATTCTAAAAAAAGAAGGAAAAAATTAAAAAAAAAACAATAACTAAAAAAAATACTGTAATAATGATTTTTTCAAGTTCTAGGTTAAACTATTATTTTATGCTATTTTAATATTGACTTTTTTGTGCTATTTAGAGAGGATTCTTTATCCGAGAAATAAAAAAGCATTGGCAAAGGTCCCTGTGACTGGAGGAGTACCTATTGATGAAGAGACATGCATGGTAATTAAATGTAATTTTGTTTCAATAAGCTCTAAGTATTTACACCTAACGCCGCTAGGTGGCAGCACTCTCCGGGCCATTTGGTTTGGCGCAAAGTAAAACTTTTATTGAAATTCAAATACGACAAAAAATTAAGAATTTTCATGAATAATACGAGAAATAAAAATTCGAAAATTATACATTTGTTATTTCATTATTTTTAGAATATACGAAAAATAGTATTTGGGAGTTGTGCCAATCCTCCGAAGACAGAATGGGCACGGACTGGGTTGACTTTGCGACCTGCGGCACAACTTCTTGGATTTGGATTGAGGATCCCCAGAAATTCAACTAGAGGATTCGTTACCGCTGTTCAAGCTGTCATGTTAAAGTATTTCCTTTTCAAGCATAACAAGCAAGATATATCTTGCACAGCAGATACGTAAGATTTGAAAAACATTTCAATTAAAAACCAACTTTACGAATAATTCCGAAAAAATGGAATAAAAATTAATTTTTAATTAATTTAGTTTAATTCATTTTAAGATTATTAAAGCCAAGTTACGAGAGACAGATCGAGGTGCTGAGTTCTGCCATCGCGGACATCATTTGGCGTTGTGCAGGTGGTTTTCAATTGCAAAGCGCAAGCTGCTCGGCGAGCATGAACCTTCCAACGAGCAACAACATTCCCAAGGCCATCGTCGTCCTGCCACAAGAAACCCCCTATTTGCAACACAACGCGAGTTATTTCCAAGATGGTTTAACGGAAACTGTAAGATCACCTGCGTGTATTATCACAGAAAAAAAGTGAAAGTTTAACGTCCATATCGAAAATGTACTGAATATGAATTTAATTTTGTCAACGTTGCGTTTTTTCAGCTGCACATTTTCGAGTTCACGACGATGCAGGACTTGGAGATCTTCATCAAGCGTTATTTGTACCTAGTTAGTACCAGTTCAAAATGCCCAGAAATTTCCTCAATTTTGGGATTCAAAATTTTTAGGAAATGTTAAACGAAAATTTCATAAGTTTCTTTTTTTCTTATTTTAGAATTTAGGATAATTAGTATGTTATAGAAAAAAAAATTCTGAATTTTTACAATGAAACTTTTTACGCATTAAGGTTCAATCAATTATGATTTTAATTTTATCATTATAATTTTGATTCCTAAATAACTTTTAAAAATGAGGAAATGATGGGCGTTTTTAACTCAGGAACTTCAAAACCACGAATTCATTGATTAAATTTTCAATGTTCAGTCTCAAGGTCTGAAATGTCGTGCATGTGATTTCAGTTTCACGATGAGGGCGGACCTGGCGCTCAATTGTTATTATATAGCGCAGTTCTATCACGCAGCTTATCAAAGTAAGTTTAGAATTAAAAAAAATTGTAACATCCATTATACCACTTGCCACTTGAAATTAAGTAGGCTCTTTCAATTTAAACGAAAAAAGTTGTTTCCGGGCTCACTGTTGCTAATTAATATGAAACTGTAACGATAAAAGAACTGAGTGAAAACTTTTGATTGAGTGTAATTTTTTGTTTTTTTTTTACTTCAAATGATTTTTTTTATTTCAGAATTCGTACCGACCTGGAGGATCCTAAGGGATCGATTTTAAGCGGCTGTGCCGAGGAAGGACCTCTTTCGCTAATAATGCTCGCAATTACGGGTCGAGCGTCGCCTCACTTACACAACGGAGTTATTCACGTCGGAGATGAAAATACCTACGTAATTGACGCGAATTTAATTTTCAAAAAACATTTGTTTAAACAAAGTAATATTTTTTAAATTAACTTAAATTAAGAAAAATGAAGAAAAAGTAAAGATGAAAATTCTCGCAAAAGTTTTGAATTTGTGTTTGGTGTTTTTTTAATGTTTATTTCTTCTGCAGGCTATTCCACAGTGGGGTGTATTAACGCGAAGTGAAGTAGGTTTTTTAGTATTCGAAGGCGATGGCCAGGTAAAGATACCTGGATCTCGATTGAAAACCCCGAGCCTGCCAATCTGGGTGACGTTATGTTTGGGCCACCATGGTGTCCTTTTCAACACCAATCGCGATCTCCTGAGAAACTATCATGCCGAGAGATTGTTAGTATGCAAAAACTATTTCATTAAAAATTCGGCATTTCATCGTGCAAATATAATTTTATTATTAATATAGAATTCTTGTATAATTTTGATCTGCAACTCTCAACAAATCCGAAGCTTTATTTTTTTATAATCAATAGTTACCAGTTGTTCGTTAATAATTTTCCGTTAATAGTTATTCATTCTTAGTTACTATTTAGTAACTAATCACAAGTTATAGTTAAAATTATTATTTAGCAGTAACTAGTTGCTAATTATTAATAGTTATTAATGAGTAATTACTAGTAAATATAACTATTAGTTGTTAGTGACTAATCAACTAGTTAGTGACTAGTTACTCATCAATTTTATTATTTACTAGTAGTAATTCAGTACTAGTTACGAATTATTATTAGTTACTAGTTGCTAATTTCTAATTCCAAATTATTAGTTCATAATGATTAATTATTAGTTAATTTCATTAATTATTATGATAATTATAGTAAATACCAGTTGCTGATTACTAATTGCTAATTTTATATATTTGCCCATTTTAATTAACTAATTATTAGTCTTTTGTTACTAATTATTATTTACTAGTTGCTAATTACTAATTTCTCTTTACAAACAACTCATTAATAGTTACTAATCATTAGTTACTAGTTGCTAATTAGTAATGATTAGTGATTGCACTTCAATGAAAACCAAATTTTCGGTCTCGGACCACGGACTTCAAAATATCATTTTGCACTGTTATTCATTGCAAAATTACATTACGGTATGTGTTAATTACAATTAAAAAATGATAACTTTTCATATTGTTTACAATATCATTTTCTCAGAGTACAAAATTGAAATTCGCGTTATTAAAAAGTTAATAAGAAATTGTCATGAGATATACATCAAAACTGGAAAACATTTCAGAAAGCTTCTGATTGGTTTTGATTGTACACTTTGTTCAGATTCGAGGTGCAATATTTCACGTGCGGCGGCAGTCACGCGATATTAACTATAGATACCAGAGCGAGGGAAAATAATTCGGGCTCGGAGAGCGCGAAAAACAGGGATAGCATCGATATAGCGGCGACGCCTCTGGAGAAACTCATCCACAGCAAGTAAGTCAATTGGAAGCTGCACTTTAAAGTGCGCACTTCCAGATTTAAATTGAGCCGATCGATTATTTCGGTTTCAGAGAAAGAGCGAGAAACTAATTTGAATTTTTGCTCTCAGGTGGCAGGATGCGAAGATTAATTGGCTTGGAACGCCGGTGCTGTGAGCTTCTAGGACGGTTGGAAAGAAACTCATCATTTCTCTCGGTGAAGGTTTTCAAATCGTTCGACTGATAACGCGTTTCTACGAGCAATGATTAATTGTTACAATATGAAACTCTTAATAATCTTATTCAGTCTGTGTTTATTCTGTAAATTGAAATTATGACATTGTTGATGTACCGTGTTGAAACAAAAGAATCTATAAATCGTTGTATCAGATAGTACGCGCTTTTATTGTCGCTCATTTGAAAATTCAACTTGGATAAATGTTGTTGCAACTTAATTTTTTATAATCACGAGTGGGTGGATTAATTATATTATTAATAATTAATGAATAATATCCAGTTACAAGTGATTATCATTGTTGAGCTGTATGAGAAGAATTAGAAAAAAAAGTTTCTTTCTGATACTGATTTTAATTTAATTTGAAAAATTTCACGTTAACTTCATTTCATTTCATTGCATTTACTTTTCTTATTTTCTTGTTGTATTAAAAAAGCGGCTATTTTCTTGAAGATGAGAACAATCACTGGTTTGTAACGATTCAATTTCTCAGAGTGTAATTGCGCAATGCATAAAAGATTTACTACTTTTGTTTCACAATAAAATAACCACTTAAGAAAATTGAGTTTTCAATTACAATTTGCACTATTGTTTCAAATGAAAAACATTTAATTTTACTATATGAACTGCAGAGTCAGATTTTGAATTGTTACAGATCGGTTGAATGTGAATTAAATCATCCAAACGCAGTAAATTTTGGTTTGGAATCGGTCTTCAGTTTTTTGTGACACATTTTCAAGTTGACTCATCTGTTGGCCCTGCACAAAAGTTCATTGATCTTTTTATATGCGCAATCATCTTGCGATAAAAGGAACGAGCAAACTGCATCCAACATTTGTAAACTCTATGTCACGCTAGTCGAGTACTTTAAATTTAAAGTGTTCCAAGGCTCACGATCAAGAATAATGTAACGTTACAGAAATTAACTTTTCATGCACATTTGATAACCAAATTCTTTGAAATACGAAGAAAAAATTATTATTGCTTTGTTTTATTAGTTACATTTTAAAATGTTATACCTTTTTTTAATTTTAATTTTTTTAACTTCTGTATGTATTTTTTAACTTTTTAAACTTCATACATTCATTTTTTTATAATGGCATCTCAAGATGTTACTTATTTTTGCGATGATTCGCACTATTCTCTCACGCCCCTTGGAACCGTCGCAAACAATCGTTTTCACGGATTAATGATCCATATCACAATTTGTATCCCGCCTTTTTGCAATTTATATCGAAGCTGATACGATGTTTCCGACCTTCTTAACCCCGTTCTCAAGATCAAACTGTACAATTTTGCACTATCCAGATATCTTTTATTATACAATTTATTACCAATAAAAACATATGAATATTATTTGAATAGAAAGTTAGCGACGCGAGTAAAAATTTTGTAAAAAATTAAGAACCATCGCGACTGTTAAAAAAGTGTGGAACGTAATTCAAAGCGTAATTAATTTAATGACGGGAAATTGAAATTAGATTACGAGTCCCCCGAATCCAAGCGACCTGAAAAAAATCTTTGCCAAATTGGTTATTCTCTCTCAACTTTTAAAATTCGCACATTGTTATGAAAACAAGCGGAAATGATATATTTCTCGTGTGATCAATCAGGATATTTTTATGATTGCCGGCAATTAGCATTGGCTTAAAAGTTGAACACACACATTTTTTGTATACCTCTCTCCCAGCACACGAGATTTTAAATACGATGGAAAAAATGTCACGGAAGTGTCCAATTAAATGTAAGCCAAGTAAAAGTGCACATTACAGAGCAGCCGAGAGTGTAAGTGTGTTTGAAATATATTTTGCACATAAACAATGGAATTCAGTTTCTTGTGACCGTTTCAAATAATTATCAGCAAATTGGTTTCCCTTCTCATAGATAAAATTTTGTTTGATGTTCGAACACTTTTTTCTACAAACTCTGGGGCAAACTAAAAAGTCACCATAGGTGTCTAGTTGTGAAATTAGTTTAGACAAATTAGACCAATAAAAATGTGTAGAATAATGACAGAAGATAATTGACGTGTGTGTTTCGTAAAATTAATTATAAAGTAAAAGATATGTACATTTTTCAGACGAATGTTAACTTTTTGCAAATTGTAAGTTTGCAAGTTGCAGTCTTTGAATATTTTATTTACGATTTCTGCGTTTACGACGCATTTTAATACTTTTGATTTTTTCAATTGATTTTGCAGTTTTATTGTTTATTTCAATTAAATTTGCTATTTCAAAAGAAACATTAAAAATAATTACTAGTTTCTTATTCGTAATTATTACTTTTTAGTTGCCAATTTCTGAATACAAATAACAATAGTTGCTAAATTGTAACTATTGCTATAGAACAGTTACTAGTTTTACTATTTAGTATAGCTTACTAGTTGCTGATAACAGATTTTTACTTACAATTATATAATGACTCATTATTTGTCACGAATCATATATATAATAATTTTTAATTTACTAATTGTAGTAGTTACTAATTAGTAATTATCAGTTAATAGTTGATAATTACTCATTTCTATAATTACAAATAATAATAGTAACTAACTAATTATTATTAGTCAATAACAGTTAATTAATTGCTAATTACTAGTTTATAATTATCATGAATTAATTACTAGTAACTATGTAGTGATTTCTAGTTGTTAGTAACTATCTAATGGCAACTATCTAATCATAACTATTTAGTATTTCTAGTTAGTAATTAAACACAAGTTACTATTATTAAAGTTAATAATTACTAAATACTAGTAGCTAGTAGTTACCATTCAAAAAATTAGTAGTGTCTAGTTTCCAATGACTAATTATTAATAGTGCTTAGTTACTAATTACTAATTTCTAATTTCTATTGAAAACTTACTAAACCATAATTAACATCTTTCTAAAAGATTTCGTAAAAAAAACAAATCAGAATCATTATTTGATCATGTACTTGAAATCGCAAACTACCTAAAGGTTTATCTCGGGTTTTAAAAATTCATATAACAATAATGTGAGTGCGTGTCTGATGGACAGTTCCAGTTTGTATTTTTGTGTGTTCCATCAGTGCACACATCAAGTGCTATAAGAAGAGGGGTTCATTACAGTATAGGTCGATCTGCTGTCCCCCAGTGAACACCTGTACAAGTGGCAGCCCCCCCTTCCTGAGTCGACTTCCTGAGTACTTTACTCCATTCTGTTTTGTAGTAATAAAGCCGACTGTATCATCGACAGTTCACGCGACTATACTTCTGAACAATACGTTTAGTTCTTTTTGTTTGTCTTATTTTTCGTTATTCACATACAAGTGCTCTTAATGTTACAACATTGCCAAACGTGTGAAAACAGTGTACACAATTTGAGATGACAATTTTGCGATGAAGTGAAGTTCAAGTTCAAGTTTCATTATTTTTTTTTTAAATTCGTACACCAAAGTGTTCTGTGACTTGAAAAATCGTTCGTTAATAAAAATGACCATCGTCGCGGATGAAAACAATGTGAAAAGTGTCGCGCGCCTCTTGATGTTGGATTTTCGACGTTTCATTTGATGGATGTTACTTGGTAAATTTTTCGTGGTAAGTTTTCGACATTTAATTTATACTTTTTTTATTCAATTTTTTTGCAACCTCCATAAGATTATCTATTATTCATAAGGGCTTTGGTTTTGTTTAATCAATATCAGCGCATCTTCACCAGACAAAGTAATACAGGTTGATGCAATTTTATAGTTTTTTTTTGTTTATAAAATTGCAAGAGGGAAAAAAATGAAAAATAAAAAAATCCGGATTTATGGATTTTAATTGATTAATTTTCATTCATAGATTTTGTTTGATTTTTGGCCAGACGAATTGAAAATTGTGCGTTCCGTGCGTCATGGAATATGAATCATAGTTTACGCATAATGTCATGTAATTACACGGGGCAGTCATTTCAGTGGACGTCAAAACAGTAGCCCCTTGAAAAAAAGAACGCAACTTTGATGATGTCCTGTGGGTAAAAAATAAACGTCACTTTCAATCAAAATCAGTTCAGTTATAAAAAGTGAACAAAAAATCAACAATTGATTTTTTCATTGATCTATTATTTTCTGCATTTTCAATAAATAATATTTATTGAAAAATTTGATTTATGATTTATTTAAAAATGGAACAGATTTTTTTTTTATATTCCATTCAAGCAAGCTGGTCAAACTTCACTTGCATGATAAATTTTGCATACAATAATGATTGTAACAAGTTTTAGTAGTGTTGTATGGTCAAGTTCTACTTTGCTCTCGTGAATTACAATATAGATATAGAATTGCTCGAGTTTATTTCCAAGATTCTATGGATCGTTAACGTTGTATACGTTTCTTTACAGCATGCTAATATTATAATGTTATACAACATTTCTGAATACAAGGATTGTCTTCAGATAAATAAAAGATCTGGTTCAGATTTTAAAAAATAAAAAACGAAAGATGAAACTCGAAAAGTCGCTGAAAAATGAAATTCAACATTTTGTCAATTTATTTTTGCAAGGTTTTATTTTATTAAAAACAGAGCAATTGTAAAGAAACGGCTCTAAGTATTCAATTGTTAAGCACCGATTGACAAAACGGTGCATTACGATTTACATTTTTTATTTTCTTCAACTAACGTTCTGCGTTCAAACTCAATGCTCTTTAACCGTGAAAAAATTGTTCTCAGCTGAACCGTCTTGAATTTTCAATTGCTTGCGAAAATGAACCTAAACCGTTCACTTCCTTTTTTTTTTATTTTTTTTTCTTCAGCATGAAAATTGATTTTTTTTATTTAATGAAATTGTTTAAAATTTGTTTAAAAAAATTGTTTGAAAAAATGGCGCAAAAAATTTGATTCATAAAAAGTCGTGCTAAACTTTTGTTTGCATTGATGATAGGTGTTTTGTAGTGCAAAAAAATATGTCGACAAGATGTCAAGCTTGGTTTTAATTATTACTTTCATTTTACGCTACAATTAATGGAACTGACAATAGATTAGTTTCCATGGTTCAGAAAAATGGAGCTTGGAAATTCCTACGATATGGGAAAGTATACCACAATGTCAAGTCTGTGAACATCAACGACTGATGCGAACTATGGCGAATGTGAGAAAGCAATTCAAATGAAGTGTGCAAAACGAATAAACCTGTTCATTCAATGCTTCATTTGTGCGCGATAGATCTGATAAACCAGACGCCCATATCCGACTTGTCACAAATTATAATTTGGTCACGTCGGTCTCTTCAATTTAGATCTCATTTTTCCTTTTCTTTTTTCTCATAATTGACATGGAAAATAAAAAAATGACATATAAACAAAATTTTTGGAACAAATTCACTGTTACATAATTAATTACTAGGTCCTAATTACTAAATATTATATACAAGTTAATTTTTACTAATTAATTATTAGTAATTAATTACATATTTTTAATATGTTTAGTTATTTTTATTATTGCTAGTTGCTAAATACTCATTTCTAATTAGAAATTACTATTTACTAATTGAAATTTTTGAAAAAAAAGCTCAAAAAAAAGAATTTAAAAAATTACAATGTAATTTCAATTCTTCACTCTTCAGTTGCAACTTATTTTTTTCTTTTTTTTCATAGTTGACACGAACAATTGCGATTAAACAATTCCGCAAATCTAAATTGCAAATTCAGGAAGAAAGTAAACCGTCACGCTTTTGTGTATTTTTTCATTGTAAAAAACGTATCACTTTTGTTCATCACAATTAGCAAATTTGTTATAAAAAGAAGTATATATGATAACCTGATTTTGTGTACGAGTCTTATTAATTGCGAAACCATTTCGAGTGGAAATAATTGGGCAGTAATTAAATCGTACAACTATGGTATCTCACTGCATTCAAATCAATTCTAAAAATAAAACATAGTAGTTTGGAGATTCTGACAATAGTTTTCTTGTAATCGAATCAGTAATTTTGTTTTATTTTGATTGAATATTTTTTAGTTTTGTTATTTTCTAAAAAGTGCGATGAACTTTTTCATGCATGTCGATTGACTCACTTGGAGCGACAATAGATTATCGTGAATTTTCAATGAGAATTAAACATTTCCTACATTGTGCAAATCCGGATACTCATTTTCAATTTGAACGATCACGAAGATTAGACAAACAATTTTGTTTTTTATTTCAGCCTTTTTGTTTCAGCTTTTTATTCTATTATTTTAGTTATAATTTTTATTATTTTTTCAAATTTTATTGTAATTTATTCTTACGTTATAAATGTTTCATAATTACATGTAATTTTTTTGAGACGTTTAAGAAAAGTTAATATACTCTTTTAGAAACACTTCTATTTCTTCGGTATAAAATATTTTGGCACATTTTATAAACTGTTCACCTGTTAAACAAATATCGGGCTGAGGTATTCTCTCTCCTAAGAAGAAAAAGAACTGTATTAGATTATATTTGTAATATTTTTAATTTAATAATTTTAAAAAGTTAAGTTATTTTTCATAAAATGTATTGAAAAATTTACAAAATTTTGTCACTTACTTTTTCTAATGCACTCGGCCATATTTTGAATTTGATCGTTATCCTTACAATCTCCCTGCTGATCACATTTTTCCTTCGATTTTTCCATCTTTTCGATTACTTTTCTATACAATTCCGCATTAGCCTTCTCATCCTAAAATAAATCATGATAAATTGAATGTAAAGAAATAAAACGTGCCCATATTGAAC
>JAPYZS010003554.1:0-11446 GCA_030522925.1 Trissolcus japonicus
CACGGAATATTGCGGACACGCGAAAACGCTTGACAGGCTTGTCAGCGCCTTGAAGTTGACGCTTACGCGTCAATATTTACGCGAGCGCGCTCGCGTAAACGCTTTGGTCAAAGCGTAAAAAAACGCTAACGCTTTGGTCAAAGCTTAAAGAAAACGCGTCGCAAAAAAAAACACTAAATGCGCCTTTACGGGGAATTGAAACGCTTAAACTCAGAACGCTTACGTAACCACACATACACACTATATCAATATCATAATCGCATATTATAAAAGGTGACGATCACCAATATTTCGCGTACCGCTTAAGTTAGAGATAAGACATAACATATGTAAGAAACAAAATACTGGCGCAAGATATGTTTTCAAATTCCATTGACAGAAACGTCATATGAGACCCCAAGTGACGTCTTCGAAATCTCTCATACAAAAACAAACCAAATTTTAAACCAAGGGCCAGCCAAATAAACTGCATCTACAAACAACTAGGATCAACCTATGAGGGACCTAAGAGGTTAGCCGCGCATTTCTGTAGCGTAAAAAGGCACCCAGAAGATATTGTAATCTTACATATAAGCATATCATTTCAGAGACGTGCTCGAATTCACGAAAGTTAAGGTGATTGCTCAACCCCTTTTAATTTTGAGAAAACGAGTTCCGATAGAACTCCAACAATTCTCAAAGAAATTGAACAAAAATTGATCCAGCAATTGATTAAATATCATATATATATATATATATAATCCAGAAAAATAATTTAAGAAATACCCACCAGGGATATACATATTTTGGCGGTACCGCGCCCAGTGCTCGGCATCAGCCGCGATGACCCGCTCTGAGACCTCAAGGTCGGGCAAGGGTACTGCGAACAGAAAAATGTTATATGATAAGTATTGTGCCGGGTAATTTTTGAACCCGACACTTACCCGCGCTTTCCGCGCGTGTGCGGAATGCGACGATCAGCGCTCGATGCGTTGATCGATCGCTTCGCGCATGCGCGCGCACAGCATATACCGTTGCTGTGCTACGTGGCGTCACGGGGCGCCATTTCTGTTTTGAGAGGCCGACGACCTGCGTCAGTCGCCATCCCGCGCCCTGTTGCTCGCCATCTCGCCGCGCACCGTCGCCACTAAGTGAGTATTGCGCCGCGCAGTTTAACCATGCCGAACCTGGCAAGTTTTGCCGCGACGCGACCTCCGAACCGTGACGACCAGGACGTGAAACCCAGCCAGCCGCCAGGAAGATGACCGGCTAGGCCTGCCCGAGGGACGCTGCTGGGCAGGGTGATGTCGCCCTTCAGGCGGCAACACAACCCTGCCTGCGGTGTCGTGGCCCTTCTGGCCACGACACAACCATGGCCCCCGACTTTCTCTCTCTCTCTCACCCTGACTATCTTTCGCTATTATTTTTTGGGGCACTAGGCCCCATGTAAAAAGTGTAGGTATCGTCCCACTAGGGGACGGTACATTAAATGTGATCCTTATTTTGATAAATACTTGCATTTTATTTTCCCGTCCTCCCAGCCCGATTAATTGTTTTGTGTCTTTTTTTCCTTTGTGGTGGCCCGCGAGCCACCAATTTCATTTAAATTTCATGCCCCAAGCCGTGTAACCTGCACCCTAGCTCAGCTAGCCGTGCTCGCCGGGTGACGCTTCCTGCTCGCGTTAAGTGGCTGGCCGTTGCCCTCAACGGCCTGGCGCACATCCTGTAAACTCTTTCTATTTTTTTTTATGCCTGATCTAGTCCCCGGTGTGGACCCAGGGCCCGAAAATCGACCCTGGGAATGCACCGGGTTACAGTAAATTAAATTAAAATAAATAATAAGAAAGAAAGAAATACTTATAAAATTCCTCGTTCGGATAGCGTGTTCTACAGCGTCTGAAACTACACGTTCTTGCAAGCCGCAGCGCAACGCGACCGAAACTTCCAAACACACCACCATAAAAATTTCTTAAAAACGTTTTGTGCACTAGCCGATTGCACTGGAGCTCGCCACGCAATCGTACGTCACTCCAATCGATGCCGTTCGCGACACGGAGGATCCACAGCTCCTGACCGTGGTCTATCGAAAATGCAGGGTACCGCTCCAGGTACAGCTGCCGCAATTGCAGCTCACGAAACGCAACGAGCGAGGAGTTCGCGTGGACCGGAAAGTAACAATCCATGGGGTGGTAAATGTTCCTTGCGAACATTGTCGTGACCGGTGCACAGTGTGTATGAAAAATTTGTCCACCCCGACTTAATTGTTTGCTGTACAGCGGGTGAGCACGGGTCGTTTTGACGGACCTGGAGCCCACGCTGCTTTACAGAGCAGCGTGGGCTGCTCTGTTTCAAAATTTCCCTGAACGCAATGACAACTGACTGTGCCGACTTCTTTTTCATAGGTCGGACCCAGATAAACTTGCTTAACACGTTCACTACCAGCAGCAAAAACGCGTAGCCGTCGTTGTATGTTTTGAGACTATTCATCTGTATTAGATCGCTCTCTCAAAAAGAGTCGATATTGTCAACAGTGTACGGTCTATGTGCGAATTTTCTGATAGCCGGACGGTGTTTGTTGTAAACCGACTGCTTGTCCAACCAATCTTCCACAGTTTTTTTATTAACTTTTCGGTGCGTGGCAGCGATCAACCTTTGCTTGCCAGCAAAGCCCGCGGCGTGCACGGCGTCGTAATAGATCTTTTTCAGTTGTCGGTCGGTCATCTTCTTAAGCGCGACCATCGCACACGTGTATTTCGCCTGCCCTCACCGCTCTGGTACTCTTCGCTTTTGAAACCTTCGAATACAGTCGTGCCGGATCTCGGAAACACGTCGGACAAACCGGACCCTGTCTCAAAAAGCGTTGGTACACTGAGTTTATGTTGTTTTGTCGGTGGTGACACGAGGCTCCACAGTTCCCTGTTTCCCACGTACTCGCGGGGAATGTTTACAGCTCTGAGAAGAGCAGCAAATTGGTGGCACCCTGGTGGGTTCGACGTTTTTCTCGAGCGCATCGCCTCGTTCACGAGATCGATGATGTTGAAACTGGGCACGACCTCAACGTTCATCGTAAGGACACCTTTTTCATCCCACGTAAAAGTATTTTTCGATAGGTTCTGCAAACTACACAACAAAAGGCGTGCTTTCGTCTGATATTTTGCGGGGACCGTTCTAAGTACAACGTCCTCAGACACAGCAGTCGGAGTTTCCGGAGGGGTCTGTTGAAGCTCCTCAGGCGCTGGTGCCGGCACGGGCTCCTGGTTGTTAGCTACCATAAAGCGAACAAAGGCCTGTTGAAACAATTTCCACTTTTCCGAGTCGTCAATATTTTTAAGATCGAGGATGTCGCTCATATCGGCATCTATCCGACTGGTCTCGGTCCCCAGTGTCTGAACAATGTGTCTTTCTCTCTTTTCCAGTGCCTCCTCAAATTTTTCAAAATTTTCGCGAGACACGAGAACGAGTTTTTTCGCATGCTCTATCTTAAGATCCGGTGATCGCCGATGTGATTATGGACGCAACAGCCGCCAGAAGAGGTATTAAAAATCCACCAGCCCCTTTTTGCACAATAAACCTTTCTCTTGCGGTTCCAAGAGCTCTGCCTGTTTGACAGTTTTCTCAAATCCGATGAGTATTTACGCAGTTTTTTTTGTCCCTTCCGCTGAGTTGGACGTTACCATTGAGTGTGTTGAGAGCACACTCGCAAATGGTCTTTATCAAAGTAGCGTCGGCCTTGCGTAAAACGGCAGCTCGCTGTTCTTTCGAAAGGTGCGGTAACGCCTGAAGAATTATCGCGTTGCGCTCGCTCACAGGTCAGATCCTTACCATTGTAAACGATAAACTGGGACCGATTTTGCAGCGTCGTTGCCCTTTAACGGGATTTTGACAGGCACGTAAACGTAGTGGAACCGGTCGTCGGGGAAAATGTTCGTGCGGAACCGAGAATTTTCGGGTGTTGTCTGCTTCAGGTCGAGAAGCAGGTAACCAAACGGTCTCCTCGTCGCATCAAAGTACACGTCTTGCAAAATCTTTGGGTTTTCGGGACACACTTGTCAAGCCAAGTGTTGCACATGCGCGCGATCTCGCGGATTTGTGAAAAGCACGAGGTAATTTGTATTACGCGAGATGTCTCGTTGGCTGCACCCTTGGTGAAACATGTTTTGCATGATCAACATAACACTCAGATTTTTGTGGTGGCTGCCCTTTGTGAACAAATCGACCATGAATCAGGGATCATTTGAATAATCAGCGCTCTGCGGCAAACCTTCTTCAAATTCTATACCGCTGCCCAGTTCGTTGTAAGTCGGTTGCCACTTGTAAGCCGTAGTAAAACAAAATTCTATCAAATCTTGTATTGCAGACGGAATTCAAATTTTGCAGACACTTTTTGACAAACTGCATCTTGCTGCAGGATGTCGGACCACAGATCATGGCCGTGAACGGGTGTTCGAACGGCAGGCACATTTTTGCTAATAAGACGTAACCTGCCGACTACCACGTTTTATACATGGTTTAAGGTAGACCTCTGACCCACACGTTACCCATGTACAGAGACGAATCAGAGCTGAAGCTTGACTTTGACACCGATTTCGAGTCGTACAACGAGTCATCCTTGTGACTGGTGTACGACTTTGGTTCGCACTTTTGCGAATCCGATTTTTTTGTGCACGACGAGAAGCAACCTCTCGTTTTCTCGTTGGGGCTGTAAGTCCCGGTGATGCGCGTTACATATTTTTGTAGGAATTCATTTCGCTAGACAATTCGTTCGCGAAAGACGAAACAAGTGCAAGCGCTGTGTTTTATAGTCATGACATGTCTATTTCTTCGGAAGTCTTCGGGAATAAACAGAGCGCATGTACGAGTCGTACATACCCCAGGTTGAGTCGGAGCTAAACGTTGTCGATTTCGAATTGTCATCTTGCCGACCTGTATACGATTTCGGTTCACATTTTTGCGAACCCGCCTTTCTATCGCACATGGAAAAACACCCACTCGTTTCCGAGTCTGGGGTGTACGATCTTGTCTTTTGTTTGAAACTCTTCTTTTTGCAATCGCCCATTTCTATAGTTTTTCTGCAAATGAGCTGTTTACAGTGTCTGTCGATGTTTTAACTACCCCCACTTTTGACGCACGACGAGAGGTGCAGGATTTCTTGTCACTGCTCAGTAACATGGTTTCGTTCGGTGATGCGTGCACGGCTCTCATCGTTTTTTTCCTTCGGGTCGACAAGGAGTTTGACACACCGTAAGAGTGCCGAAGAAAAATGCAAAGTGCTCGAGATCGAAAAAAACCGGCTCGAAGAATCTTACGAGAGTCTCGAGGTGCGTCACCGAGGGGTAGCAGACGAACGTTACCCCCTGGACGTGTACTTATTGTAAAAATCACAGCTCTGAAAAATAAAATATCAGTCATCCAGAAGAAAATCAGAAGGTGTAAAAAAATCGAAAAAAGAAAGCGTAGCGCTATGAAACTGTACGAGCTCTTGGTTGAGGAAGAAAACAAGATTCTCGCGACAGTGTGAAAAGATTTGTCTGTAAAAAATTTTTGGCAACAGCGCCGCTATTGTTGAGCATTGAAAATGACTTTGTACTGTGACGCGAGGACTGCATTCGATTGTTACATACGGTGGGATGACGAGTTCGTGCGGCGACGTAAAAAGGCAGAATATCGTTGCCACGGTGTGCAAAAAGAGCTGAAATTTTGGATAAAGACAGGCGAGAAAAAGGGTCATATTACAAGACTGGAAAAGAAACTCCGATCGACGTTGCGAATCATTAAAACGTGTACAGAAGTCGAAAGTACGAGGCGCAGTGCCGAGGCCCTGTACGATATCCTGGTTGCTGAGGAAGATAACACAGTACAAAATAGTCTCTTATGGTGGTGCACGTACGGCGCTCAGTGTTTTCGTGCGGTGGGTTGAAGAAGAGTTTGCGAAGGGCCAAACAGCACGCGATCAAAGACTACCAGAGGTGCAGTATGAGTGTGTCAGGGTCAAGACTTTGGTGGAAGAAATGGAAGCGGTTGTTCCTTGGTTATGGGAAGACCTGTCAGAAGACCTACACATAACACCTTGAGGAAGAGGATGTTCAGCGATTTTTGAAACTGAAAAATAAATTTTGCGACCTGACTTTGAAACGTTCGAAAATCATTAACGCTGGTTTGAAATAGGAAGCTGAAGGAAAAGAATTGACGAGTACCACTGCGAAGCTGTACGATCTAATGCTCGAAAAGAAAAAATGATAAAAGATTTGTAATGAGTCGTCCGAATAAATTTTTGTTCTTGCAAATTGTGTTATGCGTTTCATTTATACTCTGTTCTGATATGGCTTAATATTAAAAATATGTTAGGATGAAATAATAACAACAGATCGTGTTTCACTCTTTTTTTTTATTCTCAAGTTTTCCGCCGGAACATTGCGCTAGTTTCGTCGTTTTCGTTTTTGCCGAGCACGAAGACATGTAACTTTTGACCATCATCAGCGGATCGTCCGATGGAGCAGTGGATTTCAGATTTTTCACTTGTGTCCAACAGTGGTTCACCGCGCCGGAATGGTAATTCAAGAACTCGAGCCAGTCCATGACGCACGGCGCTACACGCAGAAGGCCCTCGAGTGTCACTTTGTGCATGTTGAGCACAGTCTGCTGACCGTAGTCTGTAATCCATAAGAACCCCGTTGAGATAAATTGGTCTTACCATGAGTGGTTTCAAAGATCACGGCTGGCTTGTTATACACAGTCTTGGCGTATACCGTGCATTGCCGTGTGATCCGTATTTCTGGATCGCAATGGCCGTTGTTGACGAAGGCCCTCAGTTTGTTTGCGTGCTTCATAATTTCGCACCATTCGTGAATTGTCAGACTGACATTGGATCAGTACTGGCCGCACAACACAACCCTATGGCGCCACGTGTTAATGTCACCGTAGGAGAGCCCGACAAGAGCAAACATTGATTTTGACTTGTTGAGGGCATACACGTGCGACGCGATTACGTTTTCAGCGGGTGAACTCATGTCGTCACAACTTTTCACTTTTCACAATGTCCGGCGTCTCCTCGGGTCGAAGTTTATAACAAACTTTCCTCACCACCGAGAGCGTCGAGCATTTTCTGTTTCCCCTCCAGAAGCCACTGACGTATTTTCAGGGCATAATTTAGCGCCGGAATTTTGGGCATAATTCAACGGAAATTCTGATTCCTGGCGTGGTACGAGCACTTTTTGTCCACCGATGGCAGCTTTCCGAAGGGCGGGTTCTCTTTGGCAGCATTTCTTTGGGAATGCACAGATTTTTGTTATCCGTAAAATCCTGCATCTCGATTATGAACTTCATTATTCGCGTTTCAAGTTACGACTGACGCGTGCAGAAAATTTTTAGTCGGCATCGTTGCCTTTGTGGTTACAACTGTATCATATTCATATAATTTCCTGCAACGTTCGCGAATTCCGGTGAGGCGGCTTAGCTTTATGTAGTATTAATTACTTTAACAGTGTCAACAGACATTCTTATTCGTTTTTTATATCTATTACACATTCTCCGTCAAGGGTGTCATGTTTCACATAATTTTCTACTTACGTAGACAAAATCAAAAACACCTATGACGTTATTAATGGCTGCAAACGATTGTTTTGATCATTTGCAAGTATTCGATATGCACCAGTATCCAAAAGGAGCAATCGAGTGCAGTCGCCTGTCTCGCGAAGCTTTTGCGTTATATCTTGCGTAGGAACGCTCATTTGCGACGTGTGTGCGACACCCGTTTTCGTAGAGGTACGCGTGTGAAGAGTGCCAGTGATATTGTGCATAAAATCTAGTACTTGGTACGCAACATGTCGCTGCGTGAAATTGCGTACGCGTACAAAAAATTGTGTTTCACCGATCTCCATCTAATAGCAATCGTCGGTGACGAACTGTGTCGCCAATCGATCGGTTTGGAAGGTGTGATGCGTGACATTTTCAACAATCGCGCACATGCGCGTGGTAAGTCGAATTCATCATTCACATGTAAAATGTTTTTCAACTTCAACCTGTTTTACCTACTTTTTACCGTTTTCAGCACTTTTGCAAAAACTAGAGGATGGTCTTAAGACGGGTCTTACATTGGAGTCTTCTGCCACTCAGACGGGTTTGCGCAGGGAGACACGTGGCTGTCATTCCGGCCCATCCGTGATTTTAGCAGTGAACACCTGTCGGACTTGATCTTCAGCATCGCCCACAGCAACGCCGTGTTCGACATTGGTGAAAAATTGAAGATCAACTGTTCGATCGTGAAAGGCGTACAAGGATCCGGAAAAGCGTTGAAGCTGACGTTCGACAATGTTAAGAAAAGGTCTGTACTAAGCATTGTCAACAGCGATAACTTGTGTCTTCCTCGCTCGATCGTGACAGCGGCAAAGCGCACGACTTTTGGGTAAAGATAAGAGCGGCTCGTCCGTTTCAGAAAGAAAAAGCGATCGAGCTGACCAGGACGGCTGGGGTGACGGTTCCCGAGAACGGTTATGGAATCGAAGAGATTAAAATTTTTCAGCGATTACTCGCCAAGAGAGGGTTTGCGATTGTCGTGTACGCATGTAGGTCTTTCGGTAAAAAGAACGAATAACCTTTTTTCGACGGCCGTGATGAAACGCGTCTCGTTTTCGGTTTCGTACCGCACACTTTGTTCATCTTGTCTTACGAAAACGCGCACCATGTCGAGCCTGTTTTAAACATTACTGGGGCACTCGGTTTTCGCAACTATTGCGAGCTCTGCAATGCAGGGTACCAGGTGTTAGGAAAAAATCGTTATATCAAGAAATGCTCACGATGTTTGTCATCTCCGCGATGCGAAACCGCGCGACAGATCAAATGCGGTGACTGCCGGCGGTATTTTTTTGGTAAACAGTGCTTCGACCAGCACAAACGCGCTGACTCGTACGCACCGTCAAAAAGCGTGTGTGATTCTGTCCCGCGGTGTATGAAAAGACGAAAAAGTGATTTTTCGCATAAACGTGGCAAAACCGAGTGTCTTATCTGCAGGCAGGTAGTCAGTTGCAAGAAACATCTCTGCTTCATGCAACCTGTAAAACCCAAGCGCGATTCGTCCGACAAGTTCCTCTTTGTTTTCTACGATTTTGAGGCTAGGCAAGACACTCTGCTACAGGGGTCAGACTCCGATTTCGAACACGTGCCTACCTTGTGCGTTGTGCAACAAGCCTGCATGCTGTGTATAGACGACACCGATATGCGAAACTGGTGCCGTGTGTGTAACTTTCGCGAACACGTTTTCTCGACAGACCCTGTGAAGGAATATAGCGATTACGTTTTCCGAGAAAATATTCTTTCAAACAGATAGTGTGCATTGCCCAAAACTCGCAGGGCAATGACGCGATATTCCTTTTACGTCACATTATCCAAAACGCGACGCAAAGTTCCACAGCGCATTTTGAACGGGACAAAAATCATCTAGATGATTTACACAGAAAAGATCGTTTTCATAGACAGTCTCAACTATTTCCACATAGCGTTGAGCAAACTCCCCAATGCTTTCGGTTTTCCCGAAGAGAAGAGCTACTTCCCCTATCTTTTCAATAATGTCTCGAACCAAAATTACTCCGGACCTCTACCGGACAAAAAGTTTTATTCGCCCGACCAGATGAACACAGATGCTCGAAAGAAGTTCACGGACTGGTACGACGATCTCGTTCTACGAAACTACGTTTCTGATTTTATAAAAAAATTGTTCACTACTGCAAAATGGACGTGACGATTTTACAATTGGCCTGTCTCGCGTCTCGAAAAATTTTGCTTGACATCGATGACGTCTGCCCGTTCACGGATGCGTGTACCATCGCATCGGCATGCAATAGGGTTCTCTAAGAAAATTTCCTGCCTGCTAACAAGATAGGCCTGATTCCGCGCGGCGGGTACAGACTTGCACATCGACAGTCACCCTTGGCCTTAAAGTGGTCAGTGCTGCGTGAAAAAACCGACGGTGTCACGATTCGACACGCTTCGCGCGGTCCCGAAATTCGGTTGTCCGTTGGGGTTCTCGTAGACGGGTATGACCCACCCACAAACAACGTTTATCAGTTTCACGGTTGTTATTGGCACGGTTGCCCTAAATGTTTCCAGGCAAAACGCGACAGATGCCCCACGGAAGAAAGAAAAAAACGCGTTTACGACCGTTTAACAGAGCGGTACGAGCAAACGTGCTCTGTTTCTGAACGAATCAAGGATGATGGTTACAAGCTCATGGAAGAGTTGGACTGCTCGTTTAGGGAATACTAGAAAACCGATGAGGAAGCAGTGAAATTTTTGCGTTCGTTAGAGAGGCATTTGACACATGCTCTCGATCCTCGCGATGCATTCTTCGGCGGCCGTGTCGCAAACATGGCTACCTTTTATGAACCGCGTAGCGACGAAACAATCAAATCTTCAGACATACCCATGGGTTTGCAAATACGGCAAGTACCCTGTCGGGCACCCAAGAATCCTCGTCGGTGACGAATGTCTCGAACTCGTGGGCCTTGACAACACTTTAGAACGTGTCGAGGGTTTCGTTAGCTGCCGATTTCTCGCTCCACACAAACTCTTGCACCCTGTCCTCCCAGTGCGTATGGGTGGTCGCCTTATCTTTGCACTTTGCCGCACGTGCGCTGAACACCTGAACCACGATCCTTGCTCACACGCGGACAAGCAGGACCGATGGTTCGAAGGCACTTATGTGTCAGACGAGCTGCGCCACGCCGTACGCTACAAAATTTTGCGTGTTTATGAAATCTGGCAATACGAGACAACGCGTTACGACAAATCGAGCGGTAAATGCGGCCTTTTTGCTGAATACATCGACGTCTTTCTCAAAAAAAAAAACAAGAGGCTAGCGGTTTCTCCGAGGGATGCGTCACCGACGAGGAAAAAGCTGCTTACATTGCCGATTACTTGACGGCCGAAAACATCCAACTCGAAAAAGACAAAATTTGCAAGAACCCGGGGCTGCGGTCGGTAGCTAAACTCGGGCTAAATTCAATGTGGGGTAAGCTGTGGCAACGTGACAACTTGCGCAAAACCCGAATAGTTAAATCCTGGGAAGAACTGATCACTGTTCTCACAGATGCACGTTTGGTCGTTGCAGGGTTTCTCCCCATCAATGATGAGGCTTCATCATTAACTTCCAGCTCGTTGATGAAGCTGTCGAGATGCAAGAAATGACCAACGTTGTCCTCGCCTGTTACACAACTGCTCAGGCGCGTCTCAAGCTGTACAGCTACCTAGAACAGCTGCAGGATCGTTGTCTTTCTTTTGACACAGATTTTACAATCTATGTCAGTAGACCAGGCGCGTGCGACATTACAACAGGCACACATCTAGGGGACATGGTTTCCGAACTCGCGGCGGGCGGGCACATAACCATGTTCTGTAGCATAGGTCCGAAAGCCTACGCGTACACCGTGCGCAACGCGTCTGGCGAGACGAGGGTAGTCTGTAAAATAAAAGGCGT
>JAPYZS010003556.1:0-10275 GCA_030522925.1 Trissolcus japonicus
ACTCGAATTGTTGTTTGGAATATAAAACGTCGCTTCTATTTATTATAATCCATTAAACAAACTGCCGATAAATATTGATTGGACATAAACGGCTTTCGTAACAATCGTCAGGCATGAAAAATTACATTGTCATAAACTCAAATTTACATGTTAGAATAAGAAACTTCGTTTTTGTAAGTCATATGCTCTGCATGTAAATATCAGTTGTTCAAATGTACTTCTTCGGTGATTCACGGAGCCGAAGAAAGTTATCGCCAAGTTGTACATCGATCTGATGTTTATATAATTGCGATGTCAAAATTCGCGAGAAAGCGACGAGGTCATTTTTTTGCGAGGGAAGTTTAATATTGATCAGTCTTCGATCTTTTTTCATTCAATTGATTGAAACAAAAAATGAAAATAAAAAAACAGAAAAATACTGTCTAATTTGTTGCACATTTTTTTAAAGATTGATCTGAGACTGTAATTTTATAAAATTTCGAAAATAATTATAAGTTACATTATGCACCTGTGCGAATTTCAAACTGAGATATTCGAGCTGATAAAATTACGCAATCATGGTAATGAAATAAATTTCACTTTGCAAACTTTTTTCGACACTGGCCTTGCCACTTTTCAGACTTGTATGTTGTTATGTTTGTGACTTAATAATAATTGGATTCTTGAAGGTTCAATATCATCTCCGAAAATTGACACAATAAAAGTGCAAAAACGTTTGAACCTCAAAATACTTTAATATCTTTCGGAATAAATATCAGAAAATTAAATTGCATTATTTTCTTTTTTTTATATATTTATTTTTTATAGTTTTAAACTTTGAAATCAATAAAAGTTGAAAAAAGATTTGGAAAAGAAAACAGACGAAAGTGTTTATGTTAATTTATCAGCTGTGATTAGGATATGTAAATTAGAGTGAATTTACAGTCTGAGAAAAATTGCAGACTTTGATCGTGAGTCGGGGAGTAGAAGACTCGATGTTGTGAATCATTAAGAACCACGTGGTTGAGATACCGGTAGCATGTCACCCAGTCACGTAATCGCGTCTGTCCCATTTCACGATCGTGATGCAAGAGTAACTTCCAATCGTGCTCGTCTTGAACTATCCCGGAAATTCGTCCTCACATACAATTGATCAAATTATGAAAAAAAAGTCCTAAGTGAAATGCCAAGCATCTTGTCATTTATCAAACATGCAGTTTTGACACTTTTATAATATAATACAATTAAAAAAATGTTTAATTACATTTCAACTATTTTTTTCAAAATTGTTGATTTAAAAGTTTGGTTAGATTACAACACAACGATTTGCCCCAAAAGATAATTCGATTTGGAGAAAATCAAAGAAAAGTATATATTGTCATAGTTAATAATTTGAATCATAAGAATTATATATTTAAGTTAAAAGAGTGTGTCTGAGAGTTATTGGTGGGTTGTAAAAATGCCAAATAATCATGATGTTTCACAAGTAAAATTAATTGCATGTAATTATAGATTGTTCCTTCGGTGTAAGGAATTTTGAAACGTGTGTTATATAATGTTTATATTTTTGATTATTCCCAGTTGGTTTTTTGTAACAACTTTAGTCTCCATTTATAATGTTTTTTTAAATGCATTTTCGTTATTCCACACTTGCCGGTGTTATCAAAATTACTGCTTCTAAGAAGTTTAATCATACGAACATTTCGACACCTAGTTCTTGGTCTATAATTTTCAGTACATTTTTTTTCAAAATCAGATCCAAGCAATTTTGTAATGTTCATTAGAAAAATTTACATTAATCGGTGATTCCAGAATTGCGTTCTGTCAATTAAATTAAATAACAATTTCGATTAGAAAAATTGTATGAAACAAATTGAATAAAAAACTTGAATTAAAATATTGAAATGTCAAGTAATTAAACAAAAATATTTTCTACTTGTTATAAAAAAATTAGTTTTATAATTACAATGTTTTTAAAAATAGTTTTAGTATTTTGATCATTCAAAAGTTTTGTTTGATTAATAAGAATAAAAATTATACACATACTTAAAATTGATAAAATTGATTTTCATCAAAGAAAAAGGTGCACAAAGTTCATAGCCAATTATGCAACGATCAAGATTGGGCCGATGGATAAATTGCTGAATTCCAAAGTGCACTAACGCACCTTTAGTTTTGCGCGAATCCCGTAATCACTCTGGCACTCGTAAACACTATGCGATGAGGCAGCTCGTGGAGCCAGAGAAAGCGAAAGACTGAGACTCAGGACATGACGTTGACCGTATAAACCATGCAGTATTTCCACCACTCTAAAATAGGTACTGACCCACATGACAGGTCCTGCGAACTATGAGCTACAATTTCGTCAACGATGGTTATCATTTTTTACACTTCCAAACACCTTGTCTGCTGCAACAAATTGTTTTCAATTTCGCTGAGATAATCAACTTTGCTATACGTGACCCGAGACAAAGATTTGAGAGATAAAGTATTTGATCTACGAAAAATGAAGATTACAAAAATGAAATAATGAAAATGATGAAAAAAGATTGTTCATACTTGACTTATATTTTTAAATAGTTTCCGGACAATCAAAATAATTAAAACTTTTTTTTTTAATGTGCAATTGGGACATTTGCGGATTATTAGTTGCAACGAACCACAAATTATCACGCGAAACATTTTTTTTTAAACATTACAAAAGTTTCAATGCCTTTTCGACTGTGAGTTAGGCTAAATCATTTTTTGTAAATTTTTTTTCCAAGTTGCAGATACTATGTCATTTTTAATCAAATTGAAATAATTAGTCGGAAAATTATTTTATGATGAAATGAAATTCTGTTATAATTATGAATAATTTGCGACTTTAATTTTGCCACCGTTTGATTATTTGAATATAGTTCTTATTGAAGTAGAAAAAAACACCTACATGATTTACTAATTTTATAATTTGAGAAACAAAAAAAACTTTTTTTTACCTTAAAACATACATTGCATTAAATTAAGCATCATATACGCAACACTATTAGATTTATCAATCCGTCAATTCTTCAAATTCATTTATCACACCTAACTTAATTATAATTTATATAACGAAATAGATGAGAATTTTTGCATATGCAATCCATCTCATTTTTATACACAATTCAAATTGCTTTACTATTTTGTTACCTGAAATTAGTCCAGCTGAGAAAAAACATGCAATTTTCTATTAGGATGCATTTAAATGCATTTCTTCCTTTTAAAATTTCCTCGACGCACAAGCTGTATTTTGGAACCGGTAGAAAGTGCAAATGTATCAGGAGAAAGCTCTTGCTCGTTTTAATTAATTAGTTTAAACAATTAATTTTCAACCGAACATCAAACAATTGAAAAATATTTTGTTAATTTTAACATCGTTGATGGAAACAAGGTTATCATACTTTATTTAGAAACTAAAAGATAAAAAACTGTTTCTTTCTCGCCGAAATCAAAATGTGAAAAAAAAGGTTCGTTCAAAAAATTAACACGACCTCGTACATAAAATAAACAACGAGAAAACTCGGAAGAATAATATTTAGCGGAACAGTCCGAATTGTTAGAACAGTCCGAAACTTTCTAACATGACAATGAGATATCTATTGACAATTTTGTTTTTTCAAATTTTCGTCAAAAAATGTAAGTCAGACACAATTTTGGAAATTTAAATTTGTCCCATCGATAGAAAATTTGCTTAAAAACGGCAGTTTAAAAATGTGTTCAAACATTGGCTATTCCTCTTGGCAGAATGTAGATCATCGCATGTTTTAAGCCCGATGGCTTCTTTGACGAAAAAAGGCTTCTTTTATAGTACGGCGCATTCGCCATTTAATCGATGCTCTATGAACACACAATAAAAACATCATCACCTTCAATTTCGTTCCCGTCAGAAGAGATTGAAAAAAATCTGAAGAAACCTGGAATGATAAAAAATGTGTACACGATTTTTGTTTCCAAGGAAAGTAGAAAAAAATATAGTCCCACCTCGAAATCATACATAGAAAACGGAAATGAATGACAGAAGAAAGTAAGTCGTTGAATTTTCGATCTATGACACTTGTCTAAAATTTCATTAGCGCTTGATAATTAATTACCGTTAGTTGTTTAAGCATGCAAGGTAGTAGATTTGGCATTATGATCGAGGAAAGAAAATGCAATTGATTATTTTATGCAATAAAATATAATAATGTATTTCGTATCATTAATAACAGTTTGATAGATGGAAGTGAAAAAAAACAACAATATTTTTATTAATTTAATTTTTATATCATTTTAATTAGTTTTAGTAATTTTCGTTATTTCGCTTTTGCATTCTTGAGATTATATGATCTCTTTTAAATTCGGCGATGATATATTTCGGACTTACAAAATATTCTTAATTTGTTTGCAAGACTACATTTTACATTGAAAGAGTTCAAGGCGTTATTTAAAATATTTTTTAGTGTTAATTTTTTAATCATTTTAATTAAACGAGTCATTGCTTTTTCATAAATCTCCCTAATTGTTCGTCATCTTATTGACAAATCTCAGGTCTTTCGGCCATTTACGTTGATAATTGAGTAGAAATCTTAATCTCTGTGCGTATCAGAAAACTTTTTAATATCGATATTTTTTGGAAGAGTAGACTTTGATGCAATGCTTCGATATGATTTTTTTCAAAAAAACAAACATTTCAAGGAAAAATAGTAGCGATATTGTCAGCGTCAATCAAACTGAAAGTTTTGATGGAAATCCTTGATCTGGCTATAAAGTATAAAAATTTTATAACTTTTATAACAACAATTTATTGAAAAGAAATTTAGCATAAATGAAAAGAAAATTGTGAAAAAAGAAAAAAAAATTTGATTCGCCAACAAAAACAATTGAATCGAACATACTTTATGGTTGAAAAAACTGTTGAATAAAAACCGAGGAGAATTTTGTGTTTGCAAAGTTTGCTGGTTTTCATTCATAAAAAATTCATTTATGAATCTTGCAAAATTTTTCTTCTTGAATATTGATTTCATCTGTTTGAAAAACAAATAGATATAAACAACCTTATTTCAACTATTAGAAAGTTCATTGTGATCCAGCTTGGTGGCGACGACCGTGAAATTTTTTTAAAACAAACAAATTCGACAAACTTGCTAATTATTTGTTTTGCTCCATTAGTTTTTTTTTACACAAATTTGTTGCATTTGGTTTACGTATAAGGCGATCTTACAGAATTGCATAACAGCGATTTTCTATTTATTATTCACAATCGCAAGATTTTTTTTTATTACGCTGAATTTCAGAATCAATAAAAAAAAAACTCTGTAAACTGCAACTCACTTTTCGGATAAGTTCACTACTCCAGGCTTTCTTATTGAATCGACCGCGATTCTTGATAATATTAACTTTTCATACACGAGACTACATAATAGAGTCTTGACATATATACGACGCTGACGAATTTTTTTTTGAGTGACAGTGACGATAACATTTTTTCACGTGTGGTTCAAACTTTCACTATTCAATTCGAGCGTTATCAAATATACATTTTGTACTCAATGAAAAACAAACAAACAAACAAACGCACCAAAAAAATTATATCAAAGTGCTAATCATGACTTTCTTTATGTTGCAGGTAAGAACGAAGTGATATAATTAAATACGTATACGTTTGACGTGAGTATTTTAGATGAATTTCAAACATTTTGTAACATATAAATGATTTTTGAACAGTGATGACGAAATTTTGCGTCGATTGATAAATATTTTTGAAAGATGTGCAAAATTGTTAGATGAAACAGATATGTAACACAGACCCATAAAACTTCACATGACGTCCGTGTGCGAAGATGCACGATTTGACTTTTGACTCGTTGCTGATGACAGGAATAAAGAAAAATTATTGCAGATATAAATCGGCAAATAAAACTTTTATTACCAAGACGCAGAGTCGACTTGAACTTAGAAAAACTTTTATTTAAAATACTTTCTATAAAACATTTTACAACTTTTTACATTTCCATCCCTTCTTAATGCCATGCTCTAGATTTCCAACAAATGAATTAATTTTGATGAAAAATATTTTTTTTTGACAAATTTATCTGAGTGAATAATTTTGTAAATTTTTTTTCTTCAAAATTATTCAATTGCTTCTGCTCTATCTTCCTTAATCATATCAGCTGCTTTCTCAGCGATCATGACAGTAGGCGCGTTGGTATTTCCCCTAACAATATCAGGCATGATGGAAGCATCAACAACCCTCAGATTTTTCACACCATAAACCCGTAACCGAGAATCCACAACGGCTTCGGGATCAGACGGAGGCCCCATCTTGCATGTTCCAACAGGATGGTACAAAGTGGTCGTGTACTCTTCAATCATACACGACCAGTACTCATCAGCGCCCCACTCGTACATATCACAAGGAGGAATTGCAACCTTAAACAGTTCAATGCCATTTTCCTCCAAGACCTTTGCACTCAGCACCTTCACAACTATCTTGATCCCCTCTATCGCCGACTCCTTATCAGGATACTTATCAAAATAATTCGCATAGATCAAAGGCTCGCCAAAAACAGGGTCCGTTTTGTTCAACAAGATGTACCCCCTACTTCTCGGGGTCACATAGACACTTCTGGCAGTGATCGCCCTATAATAAGACAGTGGAAACTGGCTCAGTTTCGGATACAACGTTCTGTTTCGGATAAAGTCTTCTAGATGAAAGTTCCCGAAACCATAATTAATGTCCGGGGCGGTGGGCGAGGGGGCAAACTTGGTCTTGACAAACGCGCCACACTTGACTGTTCCTACAGAAGACAACGGTCCTCTTCGGTTTTGTTGGTAGTTTTCCACGTCTTTTTCCATCCCATCGTAGTCCTTCATAGTTGCCGTCTTGTTACTCACAGTCAAAAACACCACATCCTGAGTCACGTGGTCCTGGAGATTATAACCAACGTGTGAATCTTTAACGACGTCGATCCCGAGGGATTCGAGTTCCGTCTTTGGTCCGATTCCGGAAAGCTTCAAGATTCGAGGCGAGTCGATGGCCCCAGCTGAAACGATCACTTCTTTGTTTGCGTACACCTTTTGAATCGTGCCGTCTTTGCTCTTGTACTCGACTCCTTTCGCTGTCTTTGTGTCACGATCAATTATGATGCGCAGCACTCTGGATTCACTTTTGATCACAAGGTTTTGTCTGACATCCCGGATGGGTCTGATGTAGGCGCGATTTGTGCTCATCCGGAGACCGTCTTGTTGCGTCGACTGCAGTTCCATCACACCGATCTGCTCACCTGCATTCAAATCATGCTCGGCGTACCCGGTTTCCCGGAAAGCCTGGATCAGTAGCTTTGCATTTTCATCGGTGTAAGGAAACCTACCGACTTTGAACGGACCGTCGGTGTTGTGGAATTCAGGATTCTTTTCCACGACCTGAAAGAAATTGTATGTTTGATAAAAGTTTAAAAGTAAGTATAGCAAGAATTTTTTAATAACTTATAAGTTATAGAGGTGAGGAGAAACTTTACATCCATGTCTTGATTGCCTTCTGCTTTTTTGAAGTAATGGAGAACGCTGTCGTAATCCCAACCGACGTTTCCAAGCTTGCTCCAGCCATCATAATCTTCTTTGTTGCCGCGGATGTAAATCATCCAATTTACTGCACTACATCCACCCATTGTCTAAAAGTAAACAAACAATTAATTGAGATTTTTCGTCAGTCATGAAAAAGATAAGACGAATCAAATAAAAATTTCTTTTACTTTTCCTCGGTTCCACGAACATCTTCCGTCTGGTTTCGAACGACACGATCTTGGCTGCGGCTGAATTCTGTAGTTATAGTCAATATTACTACCTAGTAGGTACGGACAAACAGCCGGGACGCCGGTTATATCAGGCTCTTCAATTCCATTTTCGAGTAAGAGAATCTGAAAATAATGAGAACTGTCTAAGGTAAATGTATCCTCTACTGTGACTGTACCTGCTACCGTAAGTTACATGTCGGTCATATATGATTGCGATTCAATTCTCGGTAGCAGGTTCAGTCACGGTAGGAGGTGCACTCACCTTAATATCATTCAAAAATATTTTAACAATTATTGAACCTGAATCGAAAATTATTACCTTCCAATTCTCATGTTCGCTAAGTCGATTCGCTAAAACTGATCCTGCTGATCCTGCACCGACGATTATGAAATCGTAATTGACTTCTGTTGAATTTGAACTTTTACCTTCTACAAAAATTATTCGAAAAAAAGTCTTAGAAAGTCTTTTAGTCTTTAGAAAATCTTTTTTTAAATTGTTTATTGATTATTAATAAAATATTAAAAGTCGGATTTTTTGTAAAAAAATTACTTACTGTCAGTAGATTCTCCGAATAATCGCGTTATTAATGCCAAAAACATCATTGCTGATGGTTGACATGCTGTATAAGTGCTTCCCTCCGTGCATAAACTCGACACGTTTACCGGTACCCAGGACATGTTTCACTTTCACTAAACGTAAAAGCAATAAACTAAGTGATAGCTTGAATTATTATTTTGATTCTGTCCTTTGAAACAATAAACATAAGCAAAATTTCAAAAAGTGTTTCTATTCATCCAATTAAATTGTCATATTTTACTTTGGAAATTGATTGCAACTATCAACTATGTTGTCTATAACTGCACGATAAGTACAACAAAACGATAACATTTGTTAATGTTTATCATTATTATTAAATATTATTGTAAAAAAGATAAGACAAACAACGTCGTCTAAGGTGATTATCAGAATAACAGTAACGCCCATACTTGTATTTACATATGTTTATTTATGTAAAATATGTGACATGTACATATATATTTACATGTGTGAATCTTAAGACAAATCTCATGCCCAATCTTGCTTAATCATATCAGCTGCTTTTTCACCGATCATAATAGTAGGCGCGTTGGTATTTCCTCTAACAATATCAGGCATGACGGAAGCATCAACAACTCTCAGATTTTCCACACCATAAACCCGTAACCGAGGATCCACAACGGCGTCAGGATCAGACGGAGGCCCCATCTTGCATGTTCCAACTGGATGATAAGTTGTGGATGTGTACCCTACAACGAAGCACGACCAGTACTCGTCGGTGCCCCACTCGTACTTATCACAAGGAGGAATAGCAGTTCTGTCTAACACATAACCATTTTCCTTCAAGACATCTGCGTTCAACACTTTCAAAACAACCTTGATCCCCTCCACTATCGTCTCTATATCGGACTGCTGCGTAAAATAATTTGCATAGATCAAAGGATCCCCGAAAACAGGGTCCGTTTTGTTCAACAATATGTACCCCCTACTTCTCGGAGTCAAGAGTATCGCATTAGCACCAATTGCCTTGTAATAAGAAAGCGACATCTGGCTCAGTCTCGGATATAATCTTGGGTTTCGTATGAAGTCTTCTGGATAGAAGCCGTTGAACATAAACTGAATATCTGGAGCTGTAGATGATGAAGAGAACTTGGTTGCCATAAAGGCACCACACCGGGTAGCTCCCATAGAAGATAAAGGTCCTCTATGATAGTTCAGGTACTTTTCCATGTCCCTTACCATCCCGCTGTAGTTTTTCCATGTCGACGTCTCGTTGCTTAAGGTCACGGCGATCCCAATATGACTCACGTGATCTTGGAGATTATAACCGACAGGTGAATCTTTGACAACATGGATGCCAAAGGATTCGAGTTCCATCTTGGGTCCAATTCCTGAAAGTTTCAAGATTCGAGGTGAGTCGATGGTCCCGGCTGAGAGGATCACTTCTTTGTTTGCGTACGCTGTACGGATTGAACCATCTTTTGACATGTATTCGACCCCCGTGGCCCTCTTTGTTTCATAGTCGATTATGATGCGCAGAACCCTGGATTCGGTTTTGATCACAAGGTTTCGTCGAACATCTCGGATGGGTTTGATATAGGCGCGATTAGTGCTCATCCGGACACCATCTTCCTGGGTCGAGTGTACTTCCATTACTCCAATTTGATCAGCCGCATTGACGTCAAGTTTCGGCCACCCGGCTTCAACAAACGCTTCGATCAAAAATTTTTCATTTACGTCGTGGTAAGGAAACAGACCGACTTTCAATGGACCGTTGATGTTGTGGTACTCGGGGTTTTTCAAAACAGCCTAAAAGTGAAGTAGATTTTGTGAGGCTAATTGTAATGTATAAAACAGTTAATTTCAAGGGGGTGCTCACTGTCTTATCAAGTGTACACATGACTTCAAATTTGAAGTCATTTGAAGTCTTTGAAGTACCTTTTTTGAAGTCTCGAAGTCTGTAAT
>JAPYZS010003558.1:0-11155 GCA_030522925.1 Trissolcus japonicus
CACAGTGTTTTATATAATGCCTGGCACTTACATGTCATTTTTATTTCGTGCGGCTTTAAAAAGTCTGGGTTTACGCCTGGTGCTGTCAGGTGGCAGCACCTTATGACTGTCTTATAATAAATCATACATCAATATTTCATATTTCATATCAAAGTATAATATAATAATAGTGAATGAAGTTTTTTGTTATTTCAATTAATTAATAATAATAAATTAATTGATAAATAAAATTAATAAATATTCAAAATTTATTAATAATAATCTTCAAAATGAATGAATGAAAACAATATTTATATACAACGTTTGTCAAGCTTCTAAATTTTTTTATAATTTAGTTTTATAATTTTTAACTACGAATAAAAAACATAATGAAAACAGTTTCTTTTTCTTGTTTATTATTAAAGTGAAAGCAGCTAGCACTAAAATACCCAAAAAAATACAATTAAAATTGTAAATAGTACGGTAAGAGTCTCGCAGATATTTTTCTCTCCCTCAAAACTCGAAATCAAAAAACAAGAAAATATAAATAAAATTCAAAATTTAAAAGTTTACTCATTACATGTTCAGAAACATTAAACGTCACCCGTGTGGGTCCAGCCAATAGCAGGGCGGTATTTCAAAAATAATATAGTGTTGATGGTCACGTACCCTATCGGCAGGTCCGTACTGACTGTAGTAAACAGTGAGTGCACAAGTTTGGTTATATGATGAAAACAAATTTTTCAGAGAGAAATCGACGGCCCTGAGATATTGTAACGCTATTGGCGCCGTGATCCACTCTACTGTAGAGTACTTATATAGAGAGTATGGACACGAACGACTTGGCCGGTGTTGGTTGAGCCAACAATGGTGGAACCAATGAGAGCTCCGTTGAATTTCGCGGTGTTCAAACTGTGCTTGACACGCTTGATTATATCCGCCATATAATTTAGTGAACATTCAAGATAATGCAACTTGAAAACTAGGGCAAGTTTTACTTGTCCTAGTAAAAATGATAATATATTGACCATATATTGTTAATATATTATTTTTAAGAAAATCATACATTGACCACATAATAATAATATACGGATCACTTATGACAACGTGTGGGATGATGGTGAGTTAACTAGTTAAGTTTTCAAAAAATAATATTTCGACGTCTACGTACATAGAAAATAGTTTCTCCAACTAAAATATAGAAAATTGATACTAAATAAATTGCTAAATTTTGTTTGATTTTTAATGAAATTAAATATAAATCGAATGGCACGCGTGCAAAATTGCATTTCATGCGTAGTTTCAATATTTTTTGACGAAAAATATTTGTTTTATCTTTATTTCAACGATTGACATAAACTAACACGATAAAAATTAAATTTAAGTTTTTTGCATATACTTTTAGAATCATAGTTATAGTCACCCTAAGCATAAAAATTGTCGAGTCAATGTGATTCTCAAATAAAAACATTTAATAATAATTTATTGTTATATTTAGTTATTATAATATTAAATGGTATCACAAATCTAAAGTATACGTTGAAAGTTATATGACAATATTATTTTTCACGTTGCAATAATTTAATAACCAGGTAACTACAATCATCAATGAAAATGAATTGATGTTTGGTTTGACTTGAACTTTTGATCAAATGATTGTTAAATCAACAAAAAAATTCTATTCATGTGTCAACATTTTGGTATTATGTTTATACCGAAATTAGCAAGTGTCATAACTACCCCAATGTAACACAGACTCGCAGTGTCTTTTATTTCAACTAACAAATATATTGCCATTTAAAGAAAAAGAGTTGACATTTTTTTGTTTTATTTTTGTTATTTTTTAATAAAAATGAGCAACTTTTACAAACGACAAATTTATTTAAACAATAATTACATTCTTGTCGAATGATATGTTAAAAAACATCAAGTTATTTTTATTTTTGTTATTTTTTTAACGTTCCCTAGCGAGCTCGCCCTATAAGGCCCCTATCAGGCGAGGCATTACACGCCCTACAAACGCCCGATAAATTTTTACTAGGGTTATTGCAGCTTTTTCCAACTAACAAATACATTGCAATTTAAAGAAAAAAAAGTTTTTTGCAATCGATTTGTGTTTTACTTTTTATTTTTTGCATAGTTTATTGTCAAATTTTTAGTTGACAATAAACAACTTTTACAAACGATATATTTCTGGAAAGAATAACCTTATATTCAACAAAGTAGGTTTGCGTATTTTTTTATTTATCCATATTTTTTATCAACAAAACAGTTGATAGGACTTTTTTCTTGTAATTATTGAATGACTATTTAATTTTATACAAAACTAGTATTTTACGGAAGGTTTTGTGCTATTCTCATGAATTTTTGTGTAACGAAAGAAATGTTAAACATAGATGTATCCATGCACTCTTTCATGCACTCATTTCTGAACTCTCGTGCACTCTGTCAGGCACTTTTTTCTGTACTCTTAGTGCACTCTCTCATACATTCTTTCCTGGCCTCTTGTTCACTCTCTCATGTACTCTTTCCTGCACTCTCGTGCACTCTTCTACGTTATTGTACAAGCTAATGCACTCTTTTATGGACTCTCATAACTCTAATCCACTCTCATGCACTCTGCGGTACGATTAGCTTCGACTTATATTTTTATAATGAATTGCATTATTTATACGACCATTTGAAATTACAAATTATCCGATAATAGGTTTAATTGTTGTACATTTAAAAATACTTTAGTTTCAGTATTTTGGAAAGCTTTTAGCATTCAGGAAGGCTCGAAATACACTCAGAGAAAAAATTTTATTAATCTATTAAATCTAATGTATTAATCTATTAAATTTTAATTAAATTAAATAAACTTTATTAAAAATTTAAATAAATTTTATTTAAATTAATTAAAATTTAATAGGTTCAATGAAATGTTTTCTCTGAGTGTAAGTGAAAATTAACTCAAAATAAGTCCAGAGTCGTCCACTTTTTTACAAAAAGTGAAATTTTCACTTATTCAGATATACAGAGTAGTATGATTCAACGAAGGTGAGTTTATGTTCATTATTCTGCGATGTTCCATATATTTCTGAGTGCAAGTTACTGCGGTAGGTTCAATTATTGTGTGTCAATTATACTCAATCCAATTTTTACGATCCAATATTATGATAATTTTTGTGTCAATATTTAAAACGTTTATTATAATTTTACTTTCCTTTTAAAAGTTGTATTATCTTCTTCATCGTACACAGAGAGAAAAACGTAGCAAAATGGTTACTTCGACTGTTGAAGCAACTGTCGTATCCCTGTCCAGTTGCAAAGTTTGTTTTGGGACCGTAGCAATACCCTAGTAAAAATTGATCTAGTGGCCTTTAAAGGCTTGCCCGGAAACTCCGGGCACTTCAAAGGCAACTAAAAGGATGAATTCGGGGCCTTCATCAGTTTGTGTTACAGTTCGCCTTGAAAAGGCCTTTAAAGGTTACCTTCAAAGGGCCCTTCTATTCCCTGGGAAGGGTCGCCTTAAATAAAAAAAATTTTATTAATATTATTAAATTTATTATTTAAAAACTAAATTTATTTAGTTAAACTTGAACTAGATATATTTTTAAATTGATAAACTTAAATTTGATTGAAAAAAATCTCAAACCACTGTCGTGGGTATCGAACCCGATCTTCCGATGTGATAGGTCGATGTTGTATGCACTGAGCCGAAACCGACTTGAAAATCTGATTCCTATTGAGAAACTCACTCATTAACTTGGATTTATAATGAGTGAATAAACTTTTTATATTTTTGAATTAAAAATTTCCAAAATCAGTTCAAAAAACCCGAAGAATAGAAATATTTTGTTCAGTGTTTGAATTATTGTGAATTACATTTTTTCATAAATTATTTATACATTATTTATTTTTTTCATGAAAGGGAACTGAAAACATTATTTTTATTCTGCCCGAGAAACGCCCTGAATGCTCCCTTGAAATGGTCTTGTAAGTGCCTTACGAGGGGCCCCTCGAAAGTATATTTTTCGTTTTTAACTGGGCTCGCCTTGATTAGCCTTGGAAAGCAACTAGATATAAACAAGGCGAGCCTTGATGAATCTTTACTAGGGTAGTGACTACGATTCGATATGTCGTCGAATGTTTACATAGGCGGCATTACTCCAACTTGTACGTTAGAGTAGTGCCGTCAATGTAAACATGCGTCGGACCCGTTGGACTTTTTATCGAATCGTAGTCACGATTGCTATGGTCCCGATACATAATTTGCAACAAAAAAGAATACGATTTGCTGGCTATGGTTTGCTTCAACAGGTCGAAGCAACCATAGCTACTTTCTTCTATCTGTGCACACTTGTATATATTTTATTTCAACAATCGTTACTTACTCACTAAATTCAAAAACATACTAGAACTTACACTCGAAAAGAGGTTATGTTCACAGCGCCTTAACATCGGTTTAAAGGTAGCCATAATAGACGCAATCGGTAAAATTGTGTTCGTATTTCTACTTTTACAATTAATTATAGAACAATAAAATTTTTTATATTTTGTAAACATTTTTGAGTTCATGAAATCATACTTGATTTAAAAACATTATTTTCAAATTTTTGTTCCGTTTACATAAAACGACATATGAAAATCCTAATACGCAAAATTCACTTGTCACAGGACTGTACAGCTAAAATGTTGAACTCGCTTTATTTATTTTATAATGACACATTTTATACGCAATAAATATCTAGTATGTTTTTGTTGTCAATTATATACAATAATGATATAACTTCTTTTAAATTTTCTTTAGTAAATTTTAATATACAATAATAATAATAATTTATTTCATATAATTTTCCATATACTACAATAACTGCAGCGTCCACAACAATACACACTTTTAACCTATGTTGTTTCACATTTACCCTCGCAGTTGCTGTCATAATTACTCATTATCATGCAAATCATACGGGTAATTGCGACATCAATATTACATAAATGATTCATTATGTAATATTAATAGACCTTATTGTGCATCTTTGTTTTATCAATCATTCTATCACACATCACTCTGCTATCACAATTACCCGGAGTGCTTTTACGACTTAACTGGTTACGGTTGTGAGCAATAAAATTTTGATTTATTGTACACACACACAATAAGTAAATCGTCTACCCATGTAGAAATTGCCAGTGATAAGCCAAAATGAACAACCGATTCTACGTTGGACCAATGTAGGCAGCCAACATTGTACCAATGTTTATCAAATTGAATTGCCAGAAATTGCAAAAAAATCGGATTACTAACTTTGACATACATAATTTATAAAATGGTGGCATCCAACGTTTATCCAACATTGGTTTGGAACATCGGTTGCCAACTTTAGTCTGGATAAGTAAGTAGAATATTTACACGACATGTGCAATGACAGCCGATGGAGCAGAAGACTGAGTGGCAGACTACAGATCCGAAGGACGAGCGTTGGAATCCCGGACTTTTAAAATTTTTAGCACTGACTATAAATCATAAAAATAATTATCTAAAAATAATTACGTGAAAAAATTGTCAATATAAATAAAATAATTTAATTTTTGAATAATTCGAACAACATTGGTTTAACTCTGGCAAAAAAAAGTGGGCCAACGTTGGCTGGCGATGATGGGCGGGTGTTCAATCTCAGAGAATTACCATCTCTGGATCGAAGATTAGCAGCCACAGTTGGCACAACTTTCACAACGTTGGTCGAACGTTGAACCAAACGTAAATTTCTACATGGATATTGAAGTGTAAATTGTTAAATTTATAGAAAAAAATTATTAATTCTTCTAATAAGTTATTGAAAAATCGATTAACATAATAACTCAGATGATAAATGAAATGTTTTATTTCAAATATCCCTCACGGATGAAAATATAGTATTTATATTTTTTATTTATTTAGAAAATAAAATTTATTTTATCATACTTATCGCCGCTTTTTGAAAAATTTTCATATACAAAATATATTTTATTTCATAATTCATAAATTTATAAAATGAAATTTATGAAAAAACATATAAATCAAATATTACACTTATTGCCGGAATATATTTTATGTACAAAAAAATATTTTATTTGTGTTTTCAAAATATATTTTCGTCAGTGCAGGATTTTATTCACGGTGATTATGCATTTAAAATTATAGCCTTAAACAAATGACTTCAATCCTTGTCAATATCAGTTGTCATCTGAGACAGCAAGAGTAAAAGTACAATCTGTCAAAATGATTAATACATCGTAATGGACTTGGACGTGTAGTGTAGACAAAATGCACATTATTATATTTAAATTAATAATTTAAATATTACATAATAAATGAATAATTATAATAAAATTGATATTTTTTGAAAAACAATAATGATTAAGATTTGTAAAAAATAATCAATTTCTTATGCACTTACGAACTTCTACTGCAACTGCTGAGTAAATTGCAAAAACGCACACAAATATTTTAATTACTTGTAACAACATTATGACTCTAGTATGTTGGAAAAATAATGTTTGAAAATAATATGGAACTTTTAAAAGTTAGGACAAGAACGTCTGCAAAGAGGTCCTTAAGAACCGAAACAAACAAAGGGATGGTCTCTTTGCAAGTGGTTGCAATAATGTCCGCGTGTGAAGGCCTTATAACCGTCCCCTCCTCTTAGAGAATTGTTATTGTTGCATGCTTCTGAGTTTATATCAGTAGGAGGAAGATTCGTGAACGTGACTGTATTGATTAAATAAATTTAATGACTTTTACAATTGACGATGATCTTTTTTTCAATGATTGTCAATTTATTACAGTCGGATGTTATTACTACCAACACCTATTGAAAAATGAGTGCTCTTACTTTTTTCCTTAAAACATGTGTTACAATTTCAATCTATTGAAATTAACCATTTGGCGCACAATTTTTTTTTTTTTTCAAAATAGTCACCGTGTTATTTCTTAGAAAAGTATTGCGACAAAATAAAGTCTTCTTCTTTAATAATTATGAATAACTTCTGGAGGCAAAATTGTCAACCGCGTGATTCATGCCAAACCATTCATTTTTATGCAAAATCAAATTTAATTCATAGTTTACCGCACTTATAGTCTCTATTCAACTAAATGAATGACAAGTCTACTGAATTTTTTTTTCAATTACATTTCAACTCAACAAAATCAAATCTGTGTAATTAACATTCGATAAAACTTAAAAAATATTAGATCAAATTATGTTATTTTCAATAAAAATTATGCGATGTAAAATTCAAAGTTTTAAATTATCTAAGAGGTTATGCATAGTTGACTTTTTAAAATGAAAAGTCGTTACATACCATCTTAAATATATGGCAAAAAGTTTTCCTGTAATTAATTTTTTTTTTACGTTGAGCATTACTCATAATTTACATATCTGAACACAATAGGAGATTCGTGCATATAAATTTTATATTATGTTTGAATTTAAATTGGTACTTTATTAATTATTTAGTGTCGGATGAAATTTGGTTTGACTTAAGTGAAATATTGTTATTCTATGGATTTCACTCAATAATTTCATTCAAAATTAAATTAGATCAATCAGTTTCCCCTAAAAATATCATTATTATTGTTTCTTCCATATACATCACTGCGTAAACTTTTCTAAAAAAATGTTTTGATAGTCACTTTTCGAACATTCCAAAATGTTCTCCATTCGATCCGAAGATAAGAAATCGTTTTGAAATGTTCAAAAAGTAACATTAACATAACATTATTTTTTGCGGTGCGCATTCAAGCGGAACTCAAATACTCTTTGCCATTCGCTATTTCAGAAAATTAACGGCATGAAATAACTAAGAATATTTTGGTAAAGAATCAATGTATAGTCAAGACAGATTATTCGGCAAAGTATTTTATGAATAGTAAAATTAACATAAAAAAGCACATAAAATTGTTGAATGTTTTATTGAAAAAAATCAAAACATTACTCAATCGTTATATTTGGTCTACTACTAGATCACAATAATTTTTATACGACGTCAAATACCTTTTTGAGGTATGTATATACATAATAAAAATTGCATACATTACATTCATCTTAACGGTATTTATAACAAAAAAAAAATGCTTTTAAATTTTTTCGACGTAATTAAAACAACAAAATGACCTTAACATTATGCTCACAAAAATCATTACTTCTTTCAGTAGTGAAAACGTTCAAATGATATTAACGATAAATCTGTACGATTTGAAATTAAGCGCAAAAAATGTATTATATCATTTATAATAAACGTGTAGTTGCGTATTTCATACAAACAAAACAATTTCTGGAGAGTCAATTTTATAATATCATAAGTATCTAAAATGGTTTAAAAATATTGCGTAACGTCTCAAAAATATAATAATTTATGAATTATTTAAATGTGATTAATTCTATGGTTATTATTTTTTTACCCTCCCTTACAACGCCTTCGTGTTAGACTGAAGAGCTAAAATGATTATGCTTATTACTAGATCATAAGTTAGCATCAATACATCTATGCAAAAGAAAACAAAAATAACAATTATAAAAAAAATTTAAAATTACCTGTGTACTACAGAATGTATCATTAATATAAGATTATGCAAATAGTTATAAAATATTGCAATTCAGATTGATGAGAACGAGACAAATAATCTTTTGCAAACAAATTTGTTAAATTAATTATTGTATTTGTGAATGAAAAAATATTTTTTATTTATAAGTTAATAATAATTACATATGTATGTATATAGAATCGATTGCTTCACATCCCGCACGGACGAAAATATATTTTAAAAATATAAATAAAATATATTTTTTGTATGTAAAATATATTCCGGCAATAAGTATAATATTCGGTTTATATTTCATCCATGAGGGATCATATAATAATAATAATTATATAAAAAATTGTCAACCTAATTCAACATGTGCATACATGAATATGAAAATAATTATAGCCTTAATATACTCAGGGGATCATTTAATCTAATCTGCTAATGAATGAATTTTCTCGTGTTGTTTAGCAAAATTATCTATGACCTTCACTAACTGAGTGAAGAAAAAGAGAATGGGGATAGCGGTGTAAACTGCGTCACATCCCGCGGGAACAATATTTTCTAATGACTCTAATGATTCTTGAAAAATCGATCATCACGTACCTAAGATTTTCTACTAAAATTCATTAGGAATGGAAAATTTGTTATCAGTTTTCTTGCAGTTGATACCTTCTTTCAAATTTGATCATTGTTTGTTCGAATTCCCACGCGGTAGGTTGTTATACTAACGCAATTCAAAATTGCGTACAACTTTAAACGGATCTTCCTTGTTCATTATTTAGTATTTTTATTTCTTTTCTGTTTGACAAGTGCATGCAGATTGTAATTATTCTTTCAATTTGTTGGGTAATTCAACTCATTTTTGGTTGAAATTTTGCAATCTTTGTTTTTTCAGAAAATAATGCCTAACTTGCTTTTATTTTCGTTGATTTTTTTATGTATATTTCTATTCATTTTTTAAAAGTTAAAAAATGTACATTATTTATTTTCCATTAGCATGATAATAATTTTTTAGATTAATATCAGCAAAATCGTTACCATATATTATATAAGAGTTATCATTGTAATTTTATCTATACTCTAAACTTTGAATTAAATGTTATTAACCGGGAAGTTAATTTAGTTTTTTTGGTATAGTTTACTGAGATAAATGTGTGAATGAAATTCAATCCAACGAACTATAATCCGACGAAATAGTACAAATTTCATTCAATGTATAAAAAAGTTCATCTCAAGTCTCTTTAAATGTCAAAAGGGCATGTTTAATAATCAAAAAAATTACTTGAGTTAAAAAATTGCGTCTCTTACAATAAAATATGAAATATTGACTTTGATAATAAATAAAAACGATAACTGTAATTCCTAAAAGAACCGAAATGGTCAAGAAACTAGTGCATGGATAAGATTCCGTAATTCATCATCCAAGTGAAAAAAATTGTCAAAACTTTTGAACTATAGCAGTTATGCATTAATGTATATTTTTTCCTTGATTGCGTCAATGAAGGCCAAGAAATTTCAATTATTATGAAAAATATTGCATTCATAACTTTAATTTATAAATTTAAAAAATTATTTTGGAAAGTATTTGATATTTTTTTCCACATCTAAAGTATATTTTATAAACGAAGCACGATCTTCGATGACGCTATTGTAGTCGCACATTGAATACCAATTTTTGATTTGTTTTTGGTATTATTTTTCATTGTCATCTCCAAATTCGTCGAATGTCTAAATTTACCGAATTAGCAGCATAATCTTTATTTAAAAAATTCTTGAAAAAACATTAAATTCCTCTAATAATTCAAATCTAAATTCAAATATTTATTAAAGTCTTACTTTGATACAAAATCATTAAGCTAATAAAAAGTAAGACAAGGTTGTGGATCTGATAAGTATAAAACTGAAACTTAATTAAAAGTTGATTTTGATTGGGAACAATAAATAGAACGTACGGATTAATACAATAGACTCTCGTAAAATGTATAATTAGATGTTTCATAGAAAATAATTTCTTAATAATATAATTTGTAAGAATTATATTATAATTTTATACATTACAAACGTTACTTGAATCAAAAATCAGTCTTCAATGCTAAAAAAGTTGTTAAAGTGTCAATTCTGTACATAAAATTAGTATATTACACTGTAATTACAATGCACATGTGCCCATCTATGTTTAACCTTCAGAGAGAATTAAACATTATTTTGTCGTATAATCCAAATCTAGATTAGTATTTAAGAATGGCAGATGAACGTTTCTCACATAATTATGTGAAGTACAACATCTTCCAAAGTTATTCAAAAAATATATGTTCGAAAATGTTGTTTTTGTTTTAAAAATTATTAATTAATTGTAATCTACTTTAAGAAGGTTGGGGCATAAACTGTATTAACGTTTAAAATTTCATTAAAAAAATAGACGTTGCTCTTAAAAATATAATAAAGTCATGTGTAAAATTTCAGAGGGATTGTCTCGCTAGATTTGGAAAAAAAAATTATTGAAAATATGGTAAAAATACATTGCGTCTTATGGGAGATGACAAACTTTAATCATTTAAGTTATGTTCCCACGAACGAAACTCAACAAAATTGTAGTATGTGTTGTAAAATCATGTTAACTTTACT
>JAPYZS010003560.1:0-13376 GCA_030522925.1 Trissolcus japonicus
AAATCAATGAGATAAATGAGAGTCAGGAGAATAAAATCGGTTAATAAAATATATTTTCACGGCGAAAGATATAAAAACGCATTTTGCCGGACGCCTAATTGCAATCGAAACTCGAAATATCAATTCAACTGGGGAGTTTATCAGCTCCCCGTAACGTACAATTCGGAATGAACATAAAATAAAAATACAAAATTGAACTTAAAATTAATAAACGGACAAAAATAAATTAATGAACGCAAACAGAATTTGGTCAATCAAACAACGCTTGATGTTGCTTATTGGAACTTAGAAACTAAACGTAGAAAAAGTCAAGAGAAAATACAAAAATTAAGTTGAACACGCCTTTTTACAATAAATCAAAAGAAAACAAAATGGAAAGAAATAAACATAAAGAGATTACTCCAATCGACTATAAAACGGAGTCGACATTGAATTTACTTTGAAAAAGCAAAGATCTAAAATCGAGCACGTGCCCCGGAAGTGATGTCGCTTCGGGACAATTTATACAATTTAAAAGGCTCGAATTTTACTTTAATCAATCAAATCAATATCGAAAAGTCCAGATAACGATGGACAAGCTAATCTTAGAAATAATTCTAAGAAGTTAGCTGGTGCCAGCGCGGCTGGTGACTCAGCAAGGCAATTATCGAGAACACGAGTTTTTGGATCTTGAAAATCATTCGTTCAAATTACAAAAAATACAAAAAGAACAAATTGGAACACACTCACTCTAGCGCGAACAAAATCTCGATCAGAGGAGGGAACGCAAAGCCCTAGATCTGTGACTCGCCAAGCAGAGATGCACTGGTGAACTTCCCCGATGACCGCGTGTCGTCTCGACACTAGACCTTCTCATTGCCCATTTCCAAAATGCCTTCGCGCTCCTTCTCCCTCTCCTCACGCACGTACTGCTGCAGTCAAGTCAGTGCCGCGGCGCCAAATTTGAATGACCCGTCGCTCCTGGATGTTGAGTTCTCGTTGACGGATCCTTCTTCGAGACGTCCTTCTATCGATATTGTGGGCCTGCCCGTGTCCATGAAGTCCAGGTCTTTGAGGTTGCATGTTGTGGACCCTACTCGACAGCGATATCATACTGACAGCGGGTTAGGTATCCGGTGGTCGTTGGTGGTTTCACGCATGGTCATTCCGTTACCCAAGCCGTGTAATCCTGATGGTAGGTCTCACATCTGGTCATCCCGTTACCCAGACTGTGGGACCACGGGGCTCAGTCAACTGTTACCTGAGACCATCACCCTCGACACTCGAGAATGCATTACACGAGTGACCGAGGTTCAGCTCCTCACGAAGATCTGGCCACCAGGCTATGGCTTCTGGTTCATCGTCAGCATCCCTGATTCTACGACAGACAGACGAGGCAGCGTCATTCCCAAAGGCCTTTGGGGTCTGGAGAAGAATGGCTGTTTTAACAGGAACACATCGATATGGCTGAATCGGCAGCTGGACTGGAGTGGCGGTGGTATCAAGGCCGGAACAGGATGGTTGTTGATGCCATCGCTGCTTCTCTCCCACTGGATCCGGCGACTGACCGACTACAGACTGACGATTGCGATTCGAGGTATCGAGAGGCTTAGGCATGGCTCCTGGTGTCGCTGGAGCCTGTCATGGAGCTCGGTCCGAGCTGGCGATGTTCTGCGTTGTCCCTCGATGAGTGCATCCCTACTTGGTCCGACCAGGATCGATAATAACAATCTAAAATCTAGTCGAGATAACTTTAGAATCTAGTTCACTAGGTAGTGAAAATTGAAACTTAAAACTATTGACTCTAAAGTTACAACAAAATAGAAAAATAAAAGCAAAAACAAAAATACAAAACCAAAGTTAAAAAAAAAAAATATAAATGAAAACAAACCAAATGAACATAAATGAAAGATATTTAATGATTGGAACTAAAAAAAAATAGAAAAATAAATTAACGCGAAAGTCAAGACCGAGAATCATTTGAAAATGATTCTCGGTTCATTGACTGGAACTTACACTAAAGTTAAACTTCATTGACTGGAACTTACACTAAAGTTAAACTAAACTAGAATACGTCACGCGTTAAGCGCGCGAAATCTTTGCCTTGTTTGAATCTGATCGCATGATTCTGAGTCACCAGGAGACTTCTCGAGATACCGACTGGATTTCCTGTGCGCATCAGGAATTACGATGTCGATTTCTGCGTCTCTTTCCTGACGCAGTCACAGACGGCGTCACAATTCAGCCAACACAACTATCTGGAACTTGAGTATCGAAATCAAAAATCTAGAATCTACTGTGGTTTACTTGCTCAGTCACAACTTTGCTGTACACTATAAACTAGAACGTAAAGAACTGCATTCAGTGACATGTAAACGTAACGTAACGTAGAACTTGAAATCTCAATAACGGATATGTATGACTGACAACAATAAACAGATGTTCAACAGTTAGACAGTATTTAAGAACTCCCAATTCACAACTCGGGTTCGTGGGTGTGTCAGGCCCAAGTGCTGATGTTATTGCACCCCTGCGAACTGAATTTTTAACGAACACAATTAATCAACCACGTGTACGCCAAAAAAAAAATAAGATAAACGCAACGTAACATAACATCAGACATACACGTAATTGATTGAAACGTAAGATAAGAGAGCAACCTAAAACGTAGAATTAATATAAAAAGTGATCAACATTCATTATAACTTAAACTATTTAAACTAATATTGCCCAATGACATAGGGTATCTTTCGCCTAGGGCAAGTCCGGTGCTTGCCTTTGACTCAGGTCCGTGGGATTGTCAGATCCCAAGTGCAGATGAATTGCACCCTTGCGGTTTTGTATCGATAACGTAAACTTAGGGATTGACAGGATGGGTCCATGCAGGTCCAACTCTCAACTCAACAGGATTGCTCCTGGGGGAGTATTGGTCGACTACACTTAGGCCGGGCTCGAGGTTTGTGGTGATAAACCGATCCACAGCCTGACTCTCTATCCTGCCAAGGTGTTCTGGACCAGTAGAGTAAGTGATCTCTCTACTGCCAGGATAGGTGATGGCAGGGTAAGAATGACTCTATTCCGCTACCATCACATGGGTCAGTGGAACAGGTCTCAATTATCCCACTGCCAGGATTATGGGCAGGATACTGCCACATCGATCAGCGGGACGGGTCTCAATTGTCCCACTGCCAGGATCTTCCCTAGGGTCCAAGTTTGACATTGAAACCCTGGGTTTCAACATCGAGTCCGTGAGGGCGTCAGTCCTCAAACGCAGATGGATTGCGTCTCTGCGGGCTTGTGGTCCTCAGACCTAGAAGAAAGGATGAAACCGATATCGCTAATCCTACTCTTGTCCTGGATGTAGTTGACAAGAGTGCTTTCTAATGGGCTCTGCGGGATCGAGGTGACCAAGAAAAAGCAAACCGAACGTGAAAGACAGGCACGCATGTTCATTTGGCGAGGATATAGGGGAGGAAAAACACCATCTCCCCTTTTATCGATAACGAAATCCCTTCTGTCCGCGGCCAGGATGGTTCTGGTCGGTAGAGTAACAGCCTGCTCTACTGCCAGGATGGTGGACTTTATGGTCCACAGTCAACCTCGGGTACGTGGGGGCGTGACTTCCCAAACGCTGATGATGTGCGTCCCTGCGTTCTTTAGGCAGATCTGGAAGAACTCAACAGATCTGCTATCAACATCAGGTCCGTGGGAGCGTTAGTTCCCAAGTGCGGTTGTTCGACACCCTTGCGGAATTGGGTGCGATAGGCCTAGAACAACTCAATAGGCGTAGCGTTAACTCGAGTCCGTGAGGGCGTTAGTCCTCAAGCGCTGATGAGATGCGCCTCTGCGGCTTTTGGTAGGCCTGGAAAAACTCAACAGGCCTACTATAAGGGAAGCACCTCACAGGACCCTAAACTTAATTACTCTAAAATAAACAAAAACTAAAAAATAAAAACGGACAAACTTTCAGGAATACACATTGAAACATCAAGTATGCCTTATAATCCCTTTTATTATAACAAAAACTAATCCTAGAACTACAACTAAAAAGAAAACAAAGAACAAACTACAACTAACTTAATTCTAGTGATTATACAATAAGATCACAACTAACTTATGAGCTAATGGTCACCAGCCGAGCGTACCGAGATTACCAATCTGGGGGAGGGACGAGTGGACAGAGGGTCCACTCCAGAGGGCCCGTAATCGATATCGATATCAGCGCGCGGGGCGATCCCGTTGCCGGAGTCGCTCCCGGTTTCGCTGTCCGCTATAATATGCCTCTCGGTCAAACGGGCACGTCTTCATCGTAACTTCACGCAGTCCGCAATCATAGCAGAAGTCGAAATCGACCTCTGCTCGACGCGGACACCTCGTGAAGGAGTGCCCGTACCGGAAGCAGATATAGCACCCGGGTATGTCCGGGCGCTGCACCCCACGATCGTTGGCACTGGGGTGCAGGGGCAGCGGCTCACCGTCCTGAGTTGGTACCAAGGGACGGTGAGACGGCGCTGTACTTGGCCCGGCAGCTGGTGGTGGGGCCGGACGTTCTGCCCTCGGAGGCCGAGCGTTGTTGTTGCCAGCCCGAGGTGGTGGGGCTGGTTGCTCGGCTGGACGCTGCTGCCTTTGACCAGCTCGGCGTCGATGAGTTGGTCGTCTCCTCCTTGACCGGGCCCTTGGTGGTGGTTGGGCTGGCCCTTCTGCCGGTGGTCCTTCGACGTTCTGCGGTCCAGCCCGTGGTGGTGATGGGGCTGGACGCTCTTCCTCGAGGTCCATAGGTTCCTCTCGGGGGAACGCTGGTGGTGTGCGCTCCGGTGAAGTCTCAGGCGACGGCGCTGGTGCTCTGCGCGGCGGCGTTGGGAGACGGTACGGACGACGGAGGAGGGGTTCCTCAGAGAGATCGATCTCTTCGATCTCGTCGTCCGTTTCCTCCGACCAAATGCGAGGCTTGCCGGGTGGTAGGAGGTGATCGTCATCAAACTTCCCCTGTGCCGCAGCCTCCTTGGCAGCCTGAGGCTCACGACGGATGCCGGCGTTGTTGAATTCGGCCGGAAGGATGTTATCCGGCCGAATGTCCGGTACTGGGATGAAATCCGGCATGCGGGCTTCCGGTCTCCTGGGCGGTGGTGGTGGAGTGGGGGTTGGCCTCTTTCTTGCAGGCGGGACGAGATCGTCATCAGGCTGGTTGACGTCAGTTTGGACGCTCGCGTCCACTGTCTTTTTGAGCTTCGGGATCTTGAAGTAAGTTTGGGTGCTTACTTCCCGAAGCTCTCGGGCGTCGATGGCCAACCTGGTCATCCTCGTATCGGCCCGCTCACGTTCGCGGGCCTCTTCATGGAGGCGCATCACTTCCCTCCACCCTTCCACGAATCCCGGGTTTTCCTCGCAAAAGTCGAGGAACTCCGCCCGGAATTCGCCCAGGTAGCGGTCGCAGAGTTCTCGCAGACTCGCCATACTGTAATCCAGACACACCTGAAAAATAACGTAAGTGTCAGGTACAATATGGCTTTAAATCAGCTGTTGACATTTTTGCTTTCTTTTTACCAACCAGATCGGATATTTCGCAAACATTCGGAGAAACTATTCTAACTATGCGGTACGGACCTGCATATCGAGGAGCTAGTTTAGAAGAAAAACCCTTCGCTCCAGAGCTCAATACTCTATTTCTGGACAGAACCAGTTGACCGACTTCAAAGGTTTTCGGTCTTCTCCTAAGGTTGTAATACCTGGCTTGAGTATCGTGCGCATCTCCAACATTGGCTGAAATCAACTTTCGCCATTGTTGCAACTTCTCCATCCGTTCACGCCACGACTTTAAGTCCGCTCTAATTGGCTTGTCGGCTGTTTCAACACGGTCTGCCAATTGATTCTCCATTTCAATTTCGCGACCGAAATTCATAAATGCAGGAGTTGCTTTCATGCTCGTGTGATAAGCGGTGTTGTAAGCGAATTGGAACTCAGGAATATAGAGATCCCACTCGCGATGGTTATCGCTAACGAAAGCAGATATCATGCTTTTCAGGACTCGGTTCACTCGCTCAACAGGATTAGCCTGGGGGTGGTATACCGGAGTCGTGATGAGCTGGATGCCAGTCTGCTCAGCAAAACTGGTGAGGGCTTTGTTTACAAACTCTGTCCCATTATCAGACAAAATTTTCTTGGGAGCCCCCCAGTGATTCAAGACTAGCGTTGTTATCCGTTCCGCTATAGCCTTTCCAACTGCCTTGCGCATTGGGGCACACTCGATCCATCGAGTGTAGAGATCTTGAATTACTAATAGATAGCTAAATCCAGCTTTACTGGTGGGCAATGGGCCCATCATATCAACAGCGATAGTCGACCAAGGCTGGTCAAAGTGTCGGCGGTGCATCATACCCGCCGGACCGCTCTGGTCTGCTTTCACACTTTGACAGATGTCACAGCGTCGAACATATTTGGCAACGTCCCGAAATAGGTTCGGCCAAAAATACAATCTCATGATCCTTTGGAAAGTTTTCTCGACTCCCAAGTGACCGGCTTGAGGTGCGTCGTGGTTCTCGTGGAGAACTTGTTGGCGAAATTCACAAGGAACCGCCAATTTCCACGCATTCAAGTCGACCATTAATTCCTCTACAAGAGGGTTTGGCCTTAGGTGGTATAGCAGGCCATCCGAGATCATCCAATCGGGATTCTTCTCGGGCATCTTCTGTACCTCTTGGTAACGGCATCGATACCAAGGGTCAGCGGAGTCCTTGAACTTCTCACTTTCCTCGAGAAGGGCGTTCAGTTCTACATCGAGAACCGTAGAATCGCTAGGGTTTTCGGCCAATGCTTGGGGGACTCTGATGGAAATGTCCTTTCTTCGTCGAATTGTAAAATTGTAGTTCTGCAATTCTACAATCCAACGGGCTAGTCTACCTGTGGGCTCTTTGATTTTGAATAGCCAGTTCAGGCTGTTATCGTTGGTTGAAACAACGAATTCAGTACCTTCAATATAAGGCCTGAATTTTCGAAAAGCCCAAAGTACTGCAAGACACTCTTTTTCGGTCTGCGACCATTTTCGCTCTCCTTCTGAGAGTGTTTTGCTAGCAAAAGCTATAACCCTTTCAATGCCCTCTATGTCCTGGGTAAGAACTGCTCCCAGGCCTACTGTACTGGCATGAGTTTGTATCCGAAACTGTAACGCAAAATCTGGAAAAGCTAAAATCGGGACCGTGGTTAAAGCGACTCTAAGCTCTGCAAAAGACCTCTCTTGCTCTTCACCCCAGATCCAACTTTGGTCGCCTTTCAGCAAACGCAAAATTGGTTCTGCGGTATCGGCTAGTTGTTTAACGAATCGACGATACCACGAAATCATGCCTAAATAACTACGAACTTGTTTGGTGTTTCTAGGTATTGGAAAATCTAATATCGGCGCGACTTTCTCAGGGTCGATTTGAATACCCTGAGAGTTGATGATAAAACCGAGATATGATACCTGTTGCCTACAAAATTGGCTTTTTTCGACATTCAAAGTTAAATTAGCGTTTCGGATTCTATTCAACACTTCTTCGAGCCATTCAAGGTGATCGTCGAACGATGTTGAAATAACGATCACGTCATCGAGATAACAAAACACGTGAGGAGCCAACCCCGCCACCAACTTGTCCATCAAACGCTGGAAAGTTGCGGGGGCTCCTGTCAACCCGAAGGGCATACGCAAGAAGTGAAACAAACCTCTACCGCTAACAGCGAAGGCTGTTATTTCTTTACTGTCGTCTTCCATCTCGACTTGGAAGTATGCTTGGCTTAAGTCGATAGTCGAAATATACTTGGACCGACCAAGTCTATCTAGAATATCGTCTATTCGAGGGAGCGGATAAGCATCTTTTGCAGAGATCTTGTTTACAGCCCTAAAGTCGAGACACATTCGATACTTCCCGTTCGCTTTTCTCACCATAACAATTGGTGAGGACCATTCACTAGCTGAAGGCTCTATCACACCAAGGTCAAGCAACTTGTTGACCTCATCACAGATATTCGAATAAATTTCAGGAGAAACTCTTCGAAATTTCTGCTTGATAGGTGAATGGCCGCGCACGTCAATACGATGTTTAATGAACGGGCATGCGGGCAGTTTTTCCTCGGCTTTGGGTAGCTTGCTCTTCAGGAAATTTTGTAATTTATTTTCCTGAAGATCATCGAGAGCTATCAATCCGCAGCATACAGTTGATGTAAAATCTTTAAAATCGCGATCGGAAAACGAGAACTTGGAATCCGAAACGCCTGAAAACTTCCAAGATGGTGTGGTGAAGTCTATTTGAATCTGAAACAACTTTAAAAAGTCAAGGCCTAAGATACAGGGAATTGGTAAAGAATCTAATACGCAAACACTCATTCCCCGTATGCGATCTTGAATTTTAATTGGCAACACCAGTTCTCGTTTGCAGATTTCGATTTGTCCGTTGGCTAGTCTGACACGGACACCGAAATCAAGGGATGGAAAACCGAAATCGCGAATCGCATTGTATATTTCATTTCCAATGAAAGTTCGTGATGCACCAGAGTCAACCATGGCTAAATATGGACGATTAGCTATCGACACTTCGACCTTCAGTAAAGCAGTGTTGTTGTTGGAATTGGGGACGCAAGTTAGTATAACATCTCGGTCTCGGCCACCGCTAAGATCGATATCGACAACTTCGCTGTATTCAGCGCCAGCACGAGCAAGTTGATCTGCTCGTTCATTCTCTACGATACCTGAATGTCCTTTAACATAGTTGAAAACAACTTTATCGAAAACGGATAAACCTTTTAAAAGGCATAGAAAGTGATTTTTGTTTTTGACTGGATGCTTTGAATAGTCTTTCCAGTCATTTTCTAGCCATTTCTCAATCCAGGTGTTCATGGATTGAATGAGAAATTGAGAATCAGTGTTGATTCGAAGGTGCGTTATTCCCATCAATTTCGCTTGTTCGGTTGCAGCAATCGCTGCTGCAATCTCGGCGAAATTGTTTGTGTTACCACCGATAGCCGATCGTGAGACGTTCATCGGATGGTTTTCGCCAAAATAAACTCCTATCCCCACTTTAGCATGGGCTTTACCGTTGGCAAGGCAACACCCATCTGTCCAAACATCAGTGAACTCGGGTTGATCTTGGTCCGGTTCACCTGCCAAAGTGGTTTCTTCCATTTGAATTTCGATAGCTGGCTCAACGTGGTCTTGCTTGTCAGAGCACAGAGAACGGAGCACAGTAGGTTCAAATGGAATAGGCGGACATGAGATGTTAAATAAATCTAGGGGAATTACTGGTGTCCGCGTTCCAGGTTCCCGGGGGAGTTTGTCGCACAAATAGGGCATGTTGTTCGAACCACGTCCTTCTTACCACACTTGAAGCAAAAGATTTTCCTTTCCGAAGGACAGTCCCTAAAGGGGTGGCCAGTTTTATCGCAATTCCAACAACGTGATCCAGTTGATTCGGGCTGAGGGTTATCGTGGAATTGAACTCTATTGACCTCACGATGTCCAGAGGTCGAGGCCACGAAAGCGTTAGCTTCTGGGCTCAATAAGTTACCGCGATCTATATCGAGAGCTAAAGCAGCTGATGCTGCTGGGCGAGCACGCGTTACACGCGGCGGATGATAGGCCAGTTCCTCATTCATGGAACGTTCTGGCAAAGGTGGGGGCCGGAAGAATTTTGCTGAGCGATAAACGTCCTCAGCTTGCACGGCTAATGACTCGAGATGCGAAAAATCTCTGATTTCATCTAATCGGATTTGCAAACGCAAGCGTGGCTGCATATTCCGATAGACAGAATCAACGGTTCTGAATTCATCCCACGGGGGATTAGATCTACTAATTAACGCATGTATACAAGTCATGTAATCCGCGACCGGTTCATATTCACCTTGCGTACGGTTCACGATTTCGCGTTCAAGATCGTGTTGATAATTTCGGTTCATGAATCTGAACCGAAAGGCGTTTAAAAATGAGTCAAAGGAATCCCACTGATCTCTTCGATCACGAAACCAGGCCAGTGCAATTCCTGACAAGAAAAAGGGTAAACACGATAAAAGTTCGAAATCGGAAACTGGCATAAGTCGTCGCCCTTCTAGAAGCCTGTCGATGTAAGCTTCGGCGTTCTCTTTACCCGAGAACTGAATATTCCACCTCCGCATCGAATCGCATACCGACGCGAGCTGTTTCGAGGTGGCTGGGTTGTCGGAATAAGCTCGACTGTCACCCAGGCGGTCGAAAAAGGGTCGATTCCGGTTGGACCCGTGCAAGGCTGTCGCCATGCCTTGTTGACGCGCCCCAGATGACAAGGGGGTGCTATGGAGGCGACCCAACTCAGCTCGAGCATGAGTGGGTTGCCGCTCTGGCGCGTCAGCGCGAGCCCTATCGATACCCTGCTCTTGATCTCTGTCTCTGGCTGGGGAACCTATTTGTTCGCTCAAGAGGTTCATCACCAGAGTGTTTTCGGCCTCGAGATCGCGATTGTTTTTCATCTCTTCGGCCAATTCTGGTATGGGACCGAAAGCCACTGGATCTGATTGCCAGTGCTTGATCAACCTCTTTCGCAGGGTTGGTACAATGCCGGCCGTTGATTGATTACGGTTGGCCAGCTCGTGAAAGAGGTCATCGTACTTGAGAGACGAGACCCAAGCGACGCAACGAGCGAGTTCTTGGGCCATCTTCCCTGTGACGCTTCGCGAAATTCGATAGTCAAAACAAGTTTACAATTTGAAATCAAAAAGCAAAGTCTAACTATTGCTTGAAAAGAGATGGCAATAAAAAGAAAAAGATACAAAAACAGATAAGAAAAGAAAAATATCAGACTCGATTTATCAAATCCAGTGACAAGACAAATCAAGTGAGATGCAACCGAAACCAAATATCGATAAGGTCTCTCGATCTCGATTTGATCGTTGTCAAGGTCAAAACAATTGACGAATAAAATGACAACCCAAAGTCCAATTTAAATTTACCCCAAAACAATTCAATTCAAGAAAAAAAATCAAAAATTAGATTAATAAATAAAATTTGGAAAATAAATAAACTCAAAAGAAAATTACCGAAAAACGAAAAGAAATAAAATAAAATAATACGATACCTAAAAAAAATTAATGGTTTCTAAGAAAATCTACTTTATTTTTAATTTCTAATAATGAATTGGAATGTAAATAAAGGACTTTCTCTAAAACGACCAAAAACACGAAATCGAAATACCATCAACAATTTTCAGTTATTTAATTCAATTATCGAGTGAATTGAAAAATAGTTAAATATTTGAAATAAAATATAGAATTCAAAAATGAATTTCGATGTCGTCTCAAGTGTGTTTATGTTTTCGTTATCGCCTCAGTCAGGAATGTTTGAAGCGAAATAAAAAAAAATCAAAACAAAACACGAGTATTTTTTTTTTTTTTTTTTTTTTCAGGTGAAAAAGAAAAAATGGAAAGGACTATTTTAAAATATTATGTTGGAATATTATTATTTAACTATTGAAAATAATGTTTTATGGTGTGCTGCGGAGTTGTGTCAAGTTTCAAAACAAAACAAAACACAATTTCTCAACGCAACACACAAAAAAAATGTTTAAAATAACCAAAAGAAAACACTATTTTGAACTGAAGTTCATGTCATCAATTTAGTTGGAATTTATAAAAAAAATGAATTTATTATTTCCTAACTGAATTGACAAAAACGAGAAACAAATATCGATAGTCAACAGGGAGAATAAATCCTCGACCTGTTGATGGCCCGACTCAGGCTACACGAGACGACAAAAATTCAATTTTAATTATAAAATAAAACAAATGAATAAAACAAAAACTGAATATCGAATTGTCGTCACAGGGAAAATAGCCCGAGATGTTTTGAGACGAGAACAAAGAACCGAAAAAGGGCGTTTTGTCGAATGTAAACAAAACGCCGCGCTATTGTTGGAAACCGAAAAATGCAAGTTATTCGCAAAGAATGTTTACCGATTAGCAACAATTTAACTAGGTCCGACCTGGTTGGTATTTNCCGTTTTAAAACGATCGAATCGAAATGCGAAGAGTTTGAAACAGTTTAAGATGGAGGTTACCGTTTCGCGATAGCAATATTGCACAAGACACTTACAATTCAGGCGGTGTGGGCCAGGGTGAATAAACCTAGCAGGTGTCGGGTCGTCTCGCAGGTAATCCTGGGCGAGTCCACGGCACTTGGCACACACGAAACGCGAAAACTCGAAAATATGGCGGACAGCTACTTTCCTCTCGGTGCGCTCAGACTGGTGTGTCTTCTGCGCTCAAAAAGGACTAGCGCGTGTGCGCTTTACGCGCCGCTCTGCACTGAGCGGCGGAAAATGGAGTTACAGTTTCCGCGCGAATTCAAAGGAAGTGTCGCTTTTGAACAAGGCTATCGTGGCCGTGTTTTGATTTTGGTTTTGGTAATTAACTCTGTTGATTGACCTAATGATGAAAAATAAATTCGCTAATGGATGTTTTGTTATAGGTCAACAAAAATCAACAGGTTAAGCCAGAAATCATGCCAAATTGAAATCGTTTGAAATAAATTCGTGCCTGGTAATATTTGGCACGACGAATTATTTCTTTTAGCTTATGTAGGATATGATTTTAATTTTCAGGGGACTTAAAAATAATTCCTGAAAAGGGCAAAAATTACATAGAAAAATACACAAAAAATATTCCTGAAAGTTATAAACGTAAAACATATAACATAAAAAAAAATTAATCAGACATAAAATAAATAATTAAACGGACGTAAAGCGTATTTAAGAGAACGGACATAAAACGTAATTGAGATTTCAAGTAAAAATGAATGAAACTCAACATTAAGCGTGTATTTTGACCAAATTTAAGATATTAAAACGCAAAACGTAAAACGAAAGACGAAAACGGATGCAACACTGCAGAAACGTAAAAACGAAAACGGAAAACGTACTACACATCAAAAATGTAAAGTCGTGGCAGTTTTGCCCTTTGATGCTTTTCAGGCCTTTCGATATCGATGAAAAATCCAGTCAGGAACAGAACCTGAATTTTTATCGTCAACGATTTGCAATATTCGCCGGCAGACTCAGTCTAACAACGGAACCTGAGTCCCGGTTGAAATTAACTTGCAAAACTTGGACAGAGAATCCAGTCGGAAACAGAACCTGGATTCCTATCGAAAACGTACCACCAATAAACAATCCAGTCAGAAACAGAACCTGGATGTTTATTGCAGAGACTCAATCAGAATAACAGAACTTGAGTCTCTGGAGATGGAATTTAAAATTGTTGAATTGATTTTAGTACAAAATTATTGTATCCTGGCAGGATCGCCAATTCTGTGACGTTACATTCGCGCAAGAATGCTCACTCTTCGCCACCGACAAGGTGTTGGCTTAGAGAATATCGCACCCTAGATCACTAAATTTTTCGATAGC
>JAPYZS010003602.1:0-16044 GCA_030522925.1 Trissolcus japonicus
TATATTAAATAAATAAAATAATTTAATTTAATAAAAATATTGTGTATATTATACTCATTATATTAAATAAATAAAATAATTTAATTTAATAAAAATATTGTGTATATTATACAATATAAAAATAGTAATAGGAAACCTTTCCATAAATAAATTTACAATTTATTACTTTTATCAGACATATTACTTACTTCCCTATAAATAAAATTTAATTTAAATTAAATGATTAATATATTTTTGTTAAATTTTTATCCCATATAAATGTATTTTAGTGATAAATATCATAAAAAATTTTGAATTTTTTGAAAATAATTTTTTAATTATTAAATACAAAATTATTAAATAATGAAATGCCTGAATAAAAGGATTATTTTGATAGAATAAATTATATAATTTAAATTATTTTCATTAAAGGATAATAATTAAAAAATAATATTTATTTTGCAAATAAAAATTAATATATACATAATATTTTATCTTAATAATTTTCAAAATTAATAATTTAATAAATTTATAAATACTCTTTTTCAGTTATAGTTATTTTATTAAATTTATCCTCCTTATTTATTAATAACTGATTATTAATATGAATTTTTATAGAATTAAACCTAATAATCTTTATTCCTTTAATTACAGAAAAAAATAATATTAAAACTTTAAGAAAAATAGCATTTAAATATTTTTTAATTCAATCATTAGCATCTATGATCTTCATATTTTCAATCTTAATAATTTTTTTTTATAATAATTTAATTAATATAAACTTAATTTATATTTTTTTATTAATTTCTTTATTTATTAAATTAGGAATAGCCCCATTCCATATATGATTTATTAAAATAATAAATATTCTAAGATGAAATAATTGTTTGATTTTATCTACCATCCAAAAATTAATTCCATTTTTAATTATAATAAATATAATTAACAAAAATCTTATAGTATTTATAATATTAAATATTATAAATACAATTATTAGAACAATTGGAGGACTAAATCAAAATTTTATAAAACCATTATTAGCATATTCCTCAATTAACCATATAAGATGAATAATAATTATTAATTTAACTATTGAAAAAATATTTTTTATTTATATATTTATTTACACTTCAATTAATATAATATTAATAAAAACTTTAGAATGAATAAATATTAAATTTATTAATAAAATCTTTTCCACAAAAATTTCCTTCTCAAATAAAATAATTATATTCCTAACAATTTTATCTTTGGGGGGGATCCCTCCAACTATTGGATTCTTAATTAAATGAAGAAGAATCTTTTCTTTAAAAATAAATTTTATGTTAAGATTTAATATTATTACATTATTAATAACTTCAACAATTACAATAATTTATTACTTATTTATGATTACCCCTTCAATAATATATTTCAATTATGAAATAAAATTTAAATTCAACAAATTATCATTTAAAAATTTACAAAATATAATTATTATTCTATTATATTTATCAATTACAACATTAATTTTTAATAATTTTATTTACTAAAAATTTTTAAGCTTTTAAAACTTTAAGTTAATTTAAACTGTTAATCTTCAAAATTAAAAATATTTTTTCAAATAAGTTTTTATAAAACTTAACCTAATAAAATGATTATTTAGAACAAACCATAAAGATATTGGTACTTTATATTTCTATTTCGGAATTTGAGCTGGAATAATTGGATCAGCAATAAGAATATTAATCCGAATAGAACTAAGAGTTCCAGGTATATTAATTGGTAATGACCAAATTTATAATTCTATTGTAACTTCACATGCATTTATTATAATCTTTTTTATAGTTATACCAATTATACTTGGAGGATTTGGAAATTGATTAATTCCTTTAATAATTAATGCCCCAGATATAGCATTTCCACGATTAAATAATATAAGATTCTGATTACTAATCCCATCATTAATTTTATTAATCTATAGGAATATCTTTGGATCAGGAACTGGAACTGGATGAACAGTATACCCTCCTTTATCTACTCAATTAAATCCCTCTATTGATTTAACTATTTTTTCCCTACATATAGCAGGAATTTCATCTATTCTTAGATCAATCAATTTCTTATGTACAATTATTAATATAAGAAATATATCAATTAATAATTGAACGTTATTTACATGATCAATTTTAATTACAACAATTTTATTACTTCTATCTTTACCAGTTTTAGCAGGGGCAATCACTATAATTTTATCAGATCGAAATCTTAATACATCCTTTTTTAATCCAGCAGGAGGAGGAGATCCAGTACTATACCAACATTTATTTTGATTTTTTGGTCATCCAGAAGTTTATATTTTAATTTTACCAGGGTTTGGATTAATTTCTCATATAATTTGCTTAGAAAGAGGTAAAAAAGAAACATTTGGGGTACTAGGAATAATTTATGCTATAGTATCAATTGGATTCCTTGGATTTATTGTTTGAGCCCATCATATATTTACTATTGGGATAGATGTAGATACTCGAGCTTATTTTACATCAGCAACTATAGTAATTGCTATTCCTACTGGAATTAAAGTATTTAGATGAATAGCAACCATTAATGGAATAAAAATTAAATTAACTCCAACAATACTTTGAATTATAGGATTTATTTTTTTATTTACTATTGGAGGATTATGTAGTTGCTCATTTTCATTATGTTTTATCTATAGGAGCTGTATTTTCAATTATTGGAGCATTTATTATATGGTCCCCTTTATTAACAGGAACAACATATAAATCTATAAATTTAAAAATTCAATTTTTTACTATATTTATTGGAGTAAATTTAACCTTTTTCCCCCAACATTTCCTTGGTTTATCTGGAATACCACGACGATACTCAGATTATCCAGATTTCTATCTTATATGAAATAAATTATCCTCTCTAGGATCTTTAATCTCTATATTTAGATTAATTCATTTAATAATTATTATCATTATTTCATTAAAAAATAAAAATGAATTAATAAATTTTTATTATCCAAATTCTAGATCTGAATGATTACACTCTTATCCTCCAATTAATCATGCATTTAATGAAACTTCACTAATCTTCTTAAATAAATAATTAAAATTTATCCTAATATGACAGATAATTGTAATAAACTTAAACTTTATAAATAAAATATTTTATATATTTTTATTAGGAATTAATACATGAATAAATATAAGGTTTCAAGATGCTATATCACCAATTATACATTATATAAATTTTTTTCATGAATTTATTATAACAATAATTATTTTTATTACTAGAATAATTCTTTATATAATTATCATAATATATTCAAATAAATTTTATTCAAACTACATTATTAATCATCAAATAATTGAATTTATCTGAACAATTTTTCCTTTATTAATTCTTTTTATTTTAGTTATACCGTCCATTAAAATTTTATATATAACTGATGAAATTAAGATACCTTATTTTTCTATTAAATCTATTGGAAATCAATGATATTGAACTTATGAATATCCTCAATTTAAAAAAATACCCTTTGACTCATACATAATTAATACAAATGAATTAAATATAAATGAATTTCGATTATTAGATGTGGATAATCGGTTAATTATGCCATCTAAAATTAAAACCCAACTAATTACAACTTCAAATGATGTAATTCATTCTTTCACTGTCCCTTCCCTAGGATTTAAAATTGACTCTATTCCCGGACGATTAAATAAATCAACATTTTATATCAAATTTTCAGGATTATTTTATGGACAATGCTCTGAAATTTGTGGAATTAATCATAGATTTATACCAATTGTTATTGAATCAATTAATAAAAATATATTCTTTAAATGAATTATTAAAAATTAAATAATTAGATTTAGTTAAATTTATTATAACATTAATTTGTCAAATTAAAATAATTTTATTTTAAAATAATCTCATTAAGTAACTTAAATGTAAAGTATTAATCTCTTAAATTAAACATTGTTAAATAACAAATAACCTTAATGAATAATCTTATTTACCTTTTTTATTAAATCATTTATATTAATTATCTCAATAATTTACTTTCAATGATCACCTTTTACATACTTACATAATAAATATATAATAAAAAAAAAATTTTTATTAAATGATAAGAATTTTTAATATTTTTGACCCATCAACAAATACAATTTTATCATTAAACTGAATTTCCTTATATTTCCCCGTCTTATTTATTTCTTTAAATTTCTGAATTATTCCATCTCGATGAAATAATATTTGAACTTCATTATTTAATTTCCTAAATAATGAACTTAATGTAATTTTAAAAAAAAAAATTTATAAAATTAATTTTATTTCATTATTTACAATAATTATATTAATTAATTTTATAGGATTATTTTCATTCATCTTCACAGCAAGAAGTCATATATCAATAAACTTATCATTAGCCCTTCCTATATGAATAAGATTTATAATTATTGGATGAACTTTTAATACAAATCATATATTAACCCACCAAGTTCCTCAAGGAACCCCTAACGTTTTAATACCTTTTATAGTAATAATTGAATTTATTAGAAATATCATCCGACCCGGAACTTTAAGAATTCGCTTAACAGCAAATATAATTGCAGGTCATTTACTTTTAACATTAATTAGAAATAATGGTAATAATTTAATATTTATTTTTATAATAATTCTAGTAATTTCTCAAACTTTATTAATAATATTAGAATTATCAGTAGCTATAATTCAATCTTATGTTTTCACAATTTTACTTAGATTATATTCCCAAGAAATTTAATGAAAAATTTTTTACAACAACCATTTCATCTTGTAACAATTAGCCCATGACCTATTATTACTTCAATAAACTTATTTTTCCTAATAATTAATATAACAAAAATATTTAATTTTAATTCAAAATATATATTATTAATAAGTCTAATTGGATTAGTTCTTTGTTCATACCAGTGATGACGAGATACAACTCGAGAAAGAATATCTCAAGGATTCCATACAAATTATGTTATTAAAGGAATAAAATTAGGTATAATTTTATTTATTATTTCTGAAGTATTTTTTTTTGTATCATTTTTTTGGTCTTACTTTCATATATTTTTGGCCCCAAGAGTAGAAATTGGTCAATCATGGCCCCCATCAAGAATAAAATTATCTTTACTAGACCCATATAATTTACCTCTTCTAAATACAATTATTCTAATTAGATCAGGAATATTTTTATCTATAGCCCATTACTCAATTATTATAAAAAATTTTAAAAATACAAATTGAATAATAATTTTAACTATTATATTTGGACTAATATTTACATTTATCCAAAATTTTGAATACTCAAATTCAATATTTTCAATCTTTTCAAGTAGATATGGAACTACATTTTTCATAATAACAGGATTCCATGGAATTCATGTATTAATTGGAACAATCTTTATTTTTGTATCTTACAAACGATTAATAAAAAACCAATTTTCAAATATACATCATATTGGATTTGAAGCTAGAGCATGATATTGACATTTTGTTGATGTAGTTTGACTATTATTATTCATATTTGTCTATTGACTCCCATTTTAAAAATTATATAATATATAAATAATATATTTAATTTCCAATTAAAAAATTTAATTAACTTTAATATAATTATTGATCATTATATCATTTTTAATTTTTATTATTACAATAATTATATTTTTACTACTATATTTAAACATTTTATTTCAAAAAAAAAAAATTAATTATCGAGAAAAAATAACCCCAATCGAATGTGGGTTTAATCAAATAAATAAATTCCATTTACCATTTTCAATTCAATTTTATTACATTTCAATTCTATTTTTAATTTTTGATATTGAAATTTCTATTATTTTACCCATAATTCAAAAATTAAATTTTTTCTTAATAAATAAATGAATAATATCCTTTTCAATTATTATTTTTATTCTATTAATTGGATTATTTATTGAATGATGAAATAATTTAATTAAATGAAATTAAATCTATTAAAACAAATCCAATTAAATAATTATACTTAATTGAAACCAAAATAGAGGTAAATTATTGTTAATAATTATAATGAATTTTAAATTCCAATTATTTATTTAGTTTAAAAAAAACATTATATTTTCAATATAAAAATAAATTAATTATTTAATAATTGTTTACTATAATATTTATATATTTTAATTTAAATAATTTAAAATTAAAATTTAATATTGAAAATATTAACATAGAAAAAATTTTCTTTTAAATAAATTGAAATAAATTAATTGAATTTCTAATTCAAAAATTAATATTATACAATATTATTATTTCTCATCAATCAAAAAAATATAAATGGCAAGATTTTACTTACTAAATTTAAGTCGAAATTAAATATAATCATTTATAAATATTTAATTAATTATAAAATAATTAATATAAAAAAAAAAAAAAAAAAAATATTAATCATTAATATAAAAATAAATTTCTCCATTTTTATAAAATTAATATAAATAATAAATAATATATCTTTTACTCTTTTATCTAAATTTAAATATATCTCGTCCCCCAACTTTAAAAAATTTTGGGATAGCCCTCTTCTAAAATTATTTATAAACCATATATTTTTTATAAAAATAAAAATTCTTAAAATTTTAAACAAATTAAATTTTCTCAAAATATATAAAAATATACCAATAAACGAAGATAAAAAAATAATATAATTTAAAAATATCTTTAATCTATTATCCAATACAACTAATAATAAAGAATCAAAAACTATTCATCTAAATAAAGACCCCCCTACTACTGAATATAAAAATATAAAAATTATTGAAAAATTTATAATTTTTCTATCATAACAAAATCAACATCTATTAAAGTTAAATAAATTAAAAATTGAATAATAAATCAACCGAAAAGTATAGATAACAGTAAACGAAATTGAAATATAAAATAGTAATAAAACTAAAAAATTTAAATTATTAAAAATTGAAAATTCTAAAATTAAATCCTTAGAATAAAATCCAGATAAAAAAGGATATCCACATAATGCTAAATTTGAACAATGAAAAAAAATCATTGTTAATAATAATATTTTACTTATCCCCCCTAGCCTTCGAACATCTTGATTATTATTTATTGAATGAAGGATTAACCCAGCACATATAAATAATAAAGATTTAAACATAGCATGAATAATTAAATGAAAAAATCTTAATGTTCTTAATCCTAAAATTAAAGTAATCATTATAATCCCTAATTGTCTTAATGTAGATAAAGCAATAACTTTTTTAAAATCATTCTCAAAAGAAGCAATTATTCCAGAAAAAAATATAGTTATTAATCCTAAAAATAATATAAATAATTTAAATTTATAATTAAAAAATACTAAAGCCTTAATTCGAATTAATAAATAAACCCCGGCAGTAACTAAAGTTGAAGAATGTACTAAAGAAGAAATAGGAGTTGGAGCAGCTATAGCCATTGGTAATCAAGAAGAAAAAGGAACTTGAGCTCTTTTTGTAAAAGCTCCTAATATAATAAATATAACTATACATAAATTAATTATATTAAAATTTATTAACAAATACCTTCAATCTCCTATCATTCTTATTATTCTAATAGTTAATAATAAACCAATATCTCCTAATCGATTTGTTAAAATAGTTAATATCCCAGAAAAATAAGAACCTCATCTATTATAATAAACAACTAAACAATAAGAAATTAGACCTAATCCATCCCATCCTAATAAAATCATTAATAAATTTTGTCCAACAATTATAAATAATATTGAAAAAACAAATAATATTAAAATATAAATAAATCGAATTGAATATAAATCAAAAAAAATATATTCAATTCTATAAAAAATAATTATAGAAGAAATTAATAATACAACTATTATAAATATTAATGTTTTATAGTCAAAATATAATATAACAGAAAAATTTAATCCAGATATTTTTATAAGTTCAATCTCAATAAAAACTTTTAATTTTAAAACTAAAAACTTTATTAATAAAATTATTAAAAATATAGATGTAATAAATATTAAAATTCCAAGATTTAAATAAATTAAAATTATTTAAAATAAAATAAATTATATCTTTAATTCCACAAATTAAAATTTTTATTAAACTATTTAAATAACAAATTAAATTAAAAAATTCATAAATTTAAAAATATAAATATTATTGGAATAAAATGTAAAATTATTAACAAATATTCATCAATTGAATTAAAATTAAAAAAATTTTTAAATAAATAATTCTTCCCATGCTGAGAATATGAATATAAATAAATAGTATATACCCCCCCAAAAAATGAAAGAACAAAAATATACAAAAATAATCATTCTCTATATTTATATATACAAATTATTAAATAAATTTCTGAAACCAAATTTAATGAAGGAGGAGCTGCTATATTTATTGAACAAAAAATAAATCATCATATTCTTATAATAGGAAAATATTGAATTATACCCTTATTAATTAATAAACTTCGGCTCCTAGAACGTTTATAAGAAAAATTTAATATACAAAATATTGCGGATGAGCATAAACCATGACTAATTATTATTATAACCCCTCTTAAAATTCTTAATTCATAAAATAAATAAATTCCCACAAATATAAATCCTATATGAACTACTGAAGAATAAGCAATTAATATTTTTAAATCAATTTGACGAATACATATAATTCTAATATTTATTCTCCCAACCAAAACAAATGATAAAAAATATAAATTATAACTATAAAAATACTTTAAAAAAATTATTATAAATCGAATAATTCCATATCCCCCTAATTTTAATAAAACCCCCGCCAAAATTATTGACCCAAAAATAGGCGCTTCAACATGAGCCTTAGGTAACCATAAATGAACAAAATAAATTGGTAATTTTACTAAAAAAACAAAAATTACCATAAAAACTATAAAAAAATTTAAATAAAAATTTATATTCATATTAATCAAATATAATATATTAATTACAAAAAAATTAAACTTTAACATTAATAAAATTATTAAAAACGGCAATGAAGCAAATAATGTATAAATAATTATATAAATTCCAGCTTGCAACCGTTCAGGTTGAACCCCCCAACCTAAAATCATTATAAAAATTGGAATTAATCTAATTTCAAAAAATAAATAAAAACTAATTAAATCTATTGAAAAAAAAAATATAATTAAACTTAATAATAACCCTAGTTTTTGAAAAATTAAAATTACAAAATAATAATTTTTTATATTTAAAACTGATAATATTATTAAAGATAAAATCCATAATGATAATATAATCATTAAAAGGGAAATTTTATCCACTCCATAATCTATATAAATTATTATTCAATAATTATAAAAATTTAAATTAATAAAATAAATAATAATTAAAAAAAATAATACGAATAATAAATTTTGAATAAATATTATTAATAAATATTTTTCATATAAATAAATTATTAAAAATAATCTAAATAAATATATAATAATTCCTATCATAAATTTAAATTAATTAAATTAATATAATCCTTTCCCTCAACTCGAATTATTAATACTAATAAACTTAATCCTAAAACTGCCTCACAAACTATAATTACTATCATATATATAAATAAATAAAACCTATATATATTAAATAATAAATAATTAATTAAAATAAATAATAAAAATAACATTATTATCTCTAAAAACATTATTATTACTAATAAATGCTTATAAAAATAAATAAAATACCTTAATAAAAATAATATTAAAAAAATAAATATCATAAAAAAAATAAGTTATATAGTTTAAAAAAAAACATTAATTTTGTAAATTAATAATAAAATAATTTTTTATAACTTCAAAAAAATTTTAAAAAAATTTCATTAATTTCCAAAATTAATATTTTAAATAAACTATTTTTTGAATCTCATATTATTATAAAATTTACCTTTTATTTATAATAAATTTTTTTATATTAATTATAAATATAAAAAATATACCAATAATAATTTATTTAATTATTTTAATAATTTTAATTATACCATTCAATTTTAAATTTATAAATCCATTAATAATCAATATTAATATTATTATTTTCACAATCTTTATATCCATTTATTTAAATTATTTAAATAAAAGAAATTGATTCTCTATATTAATTTTTTTAGTAATAATTGGGGGAATAATAATTTTATTTTTATATTTAAATAGATTTGCAATTAATGAAAATTCTTCATTAAATTCATTTTTTCTAAAAAATTTAGAATTAAAAATAATAACAATTTTTTTATTAAACTTAATTGTAAATAATTCTTTTTATATAAATTTTTTTATAAAAAATATCATCTTAGAAAATTTTAAAATAAAAATTTATTTAATAAATGAACAAACTATCATTTTAATTTTTAGTAAATCCTTAAATATAATACTCATTTTTATAATTATCTATCTTTTAATTAATTTAATAGTAATTACATATATTTGTATAAGAAAAAAATCATCAATACGAAAAATAAATTAAATGAAAAATATTTTTTTAAATCAAACCATTTATAAAATTATAAAGTCTACATTAATCTCCCTTCCTACCCCATTAAATATTAGATTATGATGAAATTTTGGATCCTTATTAGGAATTTGTTTAATTACACAAATTTTAACCGGTCTATTTTTATCTTTTCATTACTGCCCAAATATTAATTTAGCCTTTAATTCAATTATTCATATAAATCATAATATAAATTATGGATGATTAATTCATTACTTACATATAAATGGAGCCTCAATGTTCTTTTTTTGTATTTATTTTCATATTGGACGAAATATTTATTACAGAACTTATTATAATAAATTTACCTGAATAATTGGAGTTACAATCATTTTAGTTTTAATAGGAACAGCTTTTATTGGATATGTTCTTCCCTGAGGACAAATATCATATTGAGGAGCAACTGTAATTACAAACTTAGTTTCAGCAATTCCATTTATTGGACAAATAATTGTTGAATGATTATGAGGAGGATTTTCAATTAATAATGCTACATTAAATCGTTTTTATTCCCTCCACTTTTTATTACCTTTTATTTTATTATTTATAATAATTCTACATTTAATATATCTACATGAAGAAGGGTCATCCAACCCAATAGGAACTAATAGAAATATTTTAAAAATCCCATTTCATAACTTTTTTACAATTAAAGATTTTATAGGGTTTAATTTATTTTTTATAATTATGATCTTACTAACTTTAATTAACCCATTTTTACTAAGAGACCCAGAAAATTTTATTAGTGCTAACCCAATAGTTACCCCTATTCATATTCAGCCAGAATGATATTTTCTTTTTGCTTATGCTATTCTTCGATCAATTCCTAATAAATTAGGGGGAGTAATTGCCCTCTTCCTATCTATTGCAATTTTATATATCATACCTTTATTCAATAAAAATTTAATACAATCAAATAAATTCTATATATTTAATAAAAATTTATTTTGAATTTTTGTTAATATTTTTATTTTATTAACATGAATTGGAATAAATCCTGTTGAAACCCCATATATTCAAACTGGTCAAATCTTAACAATTCTTTATTTTATATATTTTTTTATTAATCCCATAATTCATTGATTACAAGATAATAAAATTTTTTAAGTTAATTAACTTAATTAAAGTTTATATTTTGATAATTTATAACAATTGGTAAATAATTTAATCAAACTATAAATATTAATTTATCATACCGCAAACGAGGCAACAAAGCCCGAATTAAAATAACTAAATATAAAAAAAAAATAAAAAATAAAACTATTGAAAATTTTAAATTTAAAAAATTTATTTTAACAAAAATTATTATTAAAAAAATAATATTAGAATATTCTGACAAAAAAATTAATGCAAAAGGGCCTCTTATATATTCAACATTATACCCAGAAATTAACTCAGACTCTCCCTCAGAAAAATCAAAAGGGGTACGATTTAACTCAGCTAAAATCCTTGTAAAAAATATTAATGATAAAGGAAATATAATAATTATAACAAAAAAATTTACTTTTATAAATATATCAATTAAAAGCCTTTCCCCTAAAAATAAATATACAAAAATCAAAAAAATAAACCTAACTTCATAAGAAATTGTTTGAGCAATTGAACGTAATCCCCCTAAAATAGCATAAACACTATTAGAATAAACTCCTGCAAATATTATAGGAAAAACATTTATTCTTAATAAACAAAATAATAATAAAAAGTAATTTATTAAACTAATTCCACCATATAAAAAGGGATATAATAATCATATTGAATATGAAATTAAAAATATAAAAAAAGGAGAAAAATAATATAAAAAAAAATTTACTTTTAATAATAAAGAAATTTCATTTCTAAATAATTTTATTCCATCTCTAAAAGCCTGTAAAATACCAATAATTCCAACTTTATTTGGACCTTTTCGTAATTGAATATATCTTAATAACTTTCGTTCAAATAATGTAAAAAAAGATACACTTACTAAAACAATTAAAATTAAAACTAAATAATTTATAACTATGTTTATTATAAACAATTTTACTTATAATCAAAATTATTTCAATAAATTCTAAATTTATTACAATTATATATGCTAAAGTAAAAAAAAAAAATTTATAAATTAATCCTTTCGTACAAAAATTTATTTTATTAATTAAAGATAGAAACCAATCTGGCTCACGCCGATTTGAACTCAAATCATGTAAGAATTTAATAGTCGAACAGACTAAATTATATACCTTTTTCTGTATATATTTTACTTAATTCAACATCGAGGTCATAATCATTTTTATCAATATGAACTATTTAAAAACATTATGCTGTTATCCCTAAAGTAATTTAATTTAATAATAAATAAAATTATTTTTAAAAAAAATTTTTATTTTTATTATATATATATATAAAAGTTTTTTAAATTTTAAAATCACCCCAATTAAATATTTTTTTTTCATAATTATTTTTTATAATAAAATTATTTTTTCAAATATAAAATTTTATAGGGTCTTATCGTCTTTTAATTTTATTAAAAATTTTTTATTTTAAAATTAAATTCTTAAAGTAATTTTAAAAAAGTTAATTTTTCATTCAATCCTTCATTCCAGTTTTCAATTAAAAAACAAATGATTTTGCTACCTTAGCACAGTTAAAATACTGCAATTATTTAATTATAATCATTGAACAGATTAAACCTAAAATTAATTATTCTTTAAGACATGTTTTTGATAAACAAGTGAAAATTAATATTGCCAAATTATTAAAAATTAATTACCAATCTTAAAAAAAATTAAATAAATTAATACTAATTAAATCATAATTTTTAATTTTAAATTATTTAAAATCATATTTTAATATATATTTAAAATAAATAAAAATATTTTTAAATATTTTGAAATTTTAAAATTTTATAATTATAAAAAATATTAATTAAATATAATAAATAAAAATATAAAAACATTATTTTTAATTTAATAAAAAATTTATCTCTTTTATTATTTAATTATATTAAATAAAATAATTTTATAAATAAATTATTTTATACAAAATAATTATAAATTAAATTTATTTATTAAAAAACTAGATATAAAAAAATGAATAACATATAATTTCAAAAATTTTATTTTATATAATTATGAAATACTAAAAAAAATAAAATCTTATCTCTTTTTATTTCGAGAAAATTAAAATTATTAACTTTTATTTAAATTATCCTTATACAAAAGGAACAAAAAATAAATTTTTATTTTAAATTTTTAAATATTTTATTTTACAATCCAAAAATTACACTATTTTTTTAAAAAAATAATACTAAAACTAAAATAAATTTTTAAAATACTTTTTTCAAAATAAACTTAATAACAAAAATATAAATTAATTTATTATAAATAATACCTCTAAATATATTTTCCAATACATTTACCTTGTTACGACTTATCTTTTTTTAAAAAAGAGTGACGGGCAGTTTGTAGACAATTTAAAATTTATTCAATTATAATTTATTTAAAAATTACTTTTAAATCCAATTTTTAAAAATTATTAAAAACTTTTATCCAAAAATTAAATTTATTGTAACTCAAAAAATTCTTATATACAAGTAAATATTGATTTGAATAATTTTTTAAATAAAAATATTAATAAAAATTTAAAATAATTTTATTAAATTAAATTTTTTAAAACAAACATACAAAACAATAATATAAGTAATTATAATCGTGGATTATCAAATTAAAATTCAAGTTCCCCTAAATATTTAAATCCCCCCCATATCAATTAAATTTAATGATTTTACATTTAATAATCAATAATATTATTTTAAATATAAATAATAGGGTATCTAATCCTAGTTTATTATTATATAAAAATATCATATAATTATAATAATTTATTAAAAATTTTATTTCACCAAAAATTTTAAATTTAAATAAATTTAAATTAAATTTTACAATAAATATTTTAAAATTTAACTTACTTCAATTGTTTAACCGCAACTGCTGGCACATAAATTAGTTAAAGCTTATTAAAATTTTTAATTCAAAAATTATATTATTAATTAATTATAAATATTACAAAATCTAAATAAATTTTTAAATAATTTTTTTATATAAATTAAAATTTATAAATTAAACCTATACTATAATAAAATAAAATTTAAAGAAAAATTTCTTTTATTAACAAATTATGAGTCTGTAGACTTATCTTAGTCTATCTTTAATAATCAATTAATTTAAAATTTCAAGATCTATATCTTAATCTTTTTAATGTAAATAAAAAATTTTAAATTAAAATAAAATTTTAAATTTATTAATAAAATATTAATCAATAAATTTATAAATTAGAGATAATAATATTTGTTTTTAAATAATTTTTTATTAAATAAATTAGATAAATAAATGAATATTTTTTTTTTTTTTTTTTTTATATTAATATTTAAATACATATAATAAATATTATAAATTATATAAATTTATTAAAGATAAATTTAAATAATTAAAGATAAAATTTAAATTTAATATATATATAAATATTTTTAATTATTAAATATTAAAATATTTTATATAATATATTTAAATATTAAATTTATTAAATATTAAAATATTTTATATAAAGTATTTAAATATTAAAATATTTTATATAATATATTTAAATATTAAATTTATTAAATATTAAAATATTTTATTATTAATAAAATATTTAAAAATAAATATTCAATTTTTTATTTTAATAGTTAAATATATTCAAATATGTATTATCAGATCCAAAACTGTATTTACAAAAACCTATTATGTATAATAAAGACAAATATTTAAATAAAGATAATAAATACTTTTTTGTTTTTCTTTTCTTATCTATGATTCATAAGATTTATAAAATAATGTTTAAATTTAACTAAGCGTAAGATTCAAATTATAAATATATTTATTTATTTAATTCATATTTATAAGTATTTTAAATCAAATTAGCAAATAAATATATTAATTTTAAATCCTATTAATTTTTTTGTATAATTTTAATTATTAATAAATTTCAAACATCAAATATTAGACAAATAAAATTTTCATTTAATGATTTAAATATATATAATTAAGTCTTTATTATCTAAATCATCAAAATATGGCAAAAAAAAATTTTTTCTTAAAATTTAGAATTTTTTTTAGAAAAAAATAGAGTTTTTTAAAATTATAAAAAAACTATTTCATCATAGTTTAATTGTTTTTAGTAAATTATTATAAAAATATTTTTAATTTAATAGAAAATTGACTCAAAAAAAATTATTTTGTTTTTTAAAAAAAAAACAAAATTTTTTAGTTATAATTCTGTAGTAAGAGTTTAAAATTAATTATATTTATTCACATTATAATTTATTCAAAATATAAAATTGCAAATTTTAATAAACTTAAATTAAGTTAATGTGTTCACAAATATCACAATATGCTTCCTCTATTAAATAAATAAAATAATTAAATTTAATAAAAATATTGTGTATATTATACTCATTATATTAAATAAATAAAATAATTAAATTTAATAAAAATATTTTGTGTATATTATACTCATTATAT
>JAPYZS010003604.1:0-12989 GCA_030522925.1 Trissolcus japonicus
GCCAGAGCTATCTGCTATCCAGGATTCTGAGCTTTGGACGTCACGATACTGCTCACAGAGTATACCGACGTCGACGTTTAGCTCCTGTGAGGACTGCCAAAAGAGATCCTCAGCTGCCTCGCAGTGATTCAAGTTCAGCTGAAGAAACTTCATCGCTTTCGTTTGGCTGCATCCTGTTTTGCCTATTGATACACAGGACAAGCATAGCTGCCGGTACGATGGTTACCATTCTTTTCGCAAAGAAGGCATTTGTTGTCGCCGGCCTTGCAATCTCTGGCTCGGTGCGAGGTAGCTCCACACTTGAAGCATAGCTTCGAGCGGTCCGGGCCTTTGCATGCTCCAGCAATGTGGCCATATCCGAGGCATTTGTAGCACCTCCTGACCATCTCCTTTTTTCTCACTATGCTGATTACCCAGCCGACCTTCAGTTTGCCCTGGGTCAAGGTATTCCTCGCCAAATCAGTAGGCAACACCACCACTGCTGTCTGTGTGCCTCCGTATGCCTAATGGAGGGATTTGACGACGCCAGAATCCATCTTGTCCGTACCCAGCTGTACGCGGAGAGCTTCGCAGATCTCGTCAGGAGTCGCCAGCTCGTCTAGATCTCTCAGCTCGATGGTTGTTGTATCCATTCGACTGATGACCTCCGCCTTGTCCAACTTTTTTTGCACCGCCAGACGTAGCTCTCTGGTTTTATCGTGGGCCTTTCTGTCCACTACCAGCAGTAAGCTGCTAGCATCGGTTTTACGTATTTTGGTGACGCTGCTTCCAACCTCCTTCTAGGAGGTTGGAAGCTAGGTTCCTTCCCCTAGTCTGTTGGCCCGCGAGAGGTATTTTATTTCCCTCCTACCCTGTATATCTACCGAGCATTCCCCTATCCGCCACCTGGGGACGCTCCCAACGTAGTATATATATATATGAAAAATTTAAATTTGAATAAAAATGGAAACATTTTTATCTTGGAAAGCTATATATAATAATAATAATTTCGTTCAAAGGGTTTCCCCTTTAACGAAGAGTAAATTCATTTCAAAATATAGTTTATAATGATATCAACAGTATGTGTGCATTAGAGTTTTTTGCCTGAAAAACTGACAAAACCTTAGAATTCGAATCTACTTATTTGATCTCTCTCAAATTCTTTCAACATTAGTAAACTATAGTTACATATAATATTGAGAAAAATTACATATCAAATCAATTTTTTTTGGAAAAGCATAACTGGGAAAAAGCATTGCTTGGAAAACAGTGAATCGATCTTGCTACCAAAATGTCGCACTGCTGCTGCTACTGCCAACCGGCGTAATCGCTGCCGTTGCCGCTGCTAAAAAAGTCGTAATCACACCGAAGAAATGAGTGTTTCGAAGAGACGATATCTCGGTCGAGAATGATCCGATTATAATAATTCAATCCGCTATAACTTTCTCTTGCCATCTGCTCTCATAAATGTATACGACTGTCACGGATCGACAGTGGTGTCGCCACTTTTGCGCGGTCTGGAACGCTAGCACGCTCGCCGCCTGCTCGAGTTTCATAGTCTATGACCAAACGAAAACGGAAGCAGCCGGCGAGCGCGAACGCAACCCACTGGTTGCCACGAGACCGCTCGGGCTACTTCTTTACCCTGACCGAAGGGGATTTCATGCCCAGCGCTTTTCAGCTGACCTTTCTTCCGTGCAGTCAAAGCCAATTGAGTGCGCTTGCTATTAAATTTAAAATGATACAGATACAAATTTTGTTATAACAATTATTATACCCCTGCTTTTTTTGTTTGTCAAATATTTGTTTTGATCAAAAATTCAAAGTAATCTTCAACGATAATAAAAGTAAATAAAAGTTTTATAAAACAAAGTGAATCGAAATTAGTGTTTGAATATAGTTCAAGGTTCATTAAAATCAGTGTCTATCTGTTATTCAAACAACCTGCCCACAGCCTCTAACAAAACCCTAATTTTTCGTCGCCTAAGTGTGATCCGCCCTAAATCGGTGAACCTAGGTCGGCAACTCAGAACGATATCTGATGACGACATAATTGATAATTGTTAGTAACATTACTCTCATCAATATCGGAGATCAAAAAACCACAAATCCGCGTAGCGGAATATACAGGTAGTGTCTTGTTTGATAGTTAGTGCGAGACGCTACCGTATCTCTAGATAAAATTTTTATATTTTTGCGATATAAATTTTCGAATATATATTTTATAAAATTTTTGTAAAATTTGAGTTCATGATATCTTATTCATAAAAGTGTATACAAATTAAATATATTTTGAATATAATGTTTATAAACTGGTTTATATTTTTGTCCGTGAGGGATAAGTGCGGGAAGTTCGGAATAGAATACCCATAACTTACAGTTACCCGTATATTTTACGGCGTATTTCGTTAGGAGTGCCTCGATGGTAGTTTTGAAGGCTGACGTGTGCTTCCACTGCCGATATGACACTGCGTCGTATGACAAGTGGCTAGCCCCACTTCTATCAGGAAGTAAGTAGTGGACACGGAGATCAGATTCCGTGTTGCCCCGGGCGAGTTCCAGTCCGTCTGTGTATTGCGGGACTGGTAAGGCGACGGTTGGGCCTCAGGGAACTGAAGTAGGTCAATGCCAGACTAAGGGAACATCCGCTTTCAACTATTTTGGCCCGAACCATTTATTGTATAAATAACGTGTTAAATTATAACTTAACGTTATAAATTATAAATTGTGAATAAAAATAAAAACTGAGTTTTTGTCTTGAGTTTTTTTTTATTTATGAGTTATTTTGTCCGAGTTTCTTTGTCCAAAGTTTTTTATGTAAGGATCCGCTCTATGAGCAGCACCTGCGGTGCATCGATGACTAGGCAGATGAACAACACCAGGATTGTCAGTATCCTGTTTCCAAACCAGCCGGAAACAACATCCTCAACGAGCCAAATTTAAGACTTCGAAGATGTGTCGCCAATCACGAACGAGGAGTTACTACGGGCTTTCCAAGGAATTGGAGACACCAAGGCTCCAGCACCTGATGAAAGACCAAATGTGGCCCTCAAGACCGTCATCAAAGCGCAACCAGACATCTTCAAAATTGTCTATGATGCCTGCCTAGAAGAGGGAAAGTTTCCAAGCTGCTAGAAGCAGCAACACCTGCTGCCAAAAGGAGACAAATCACCGAATTAGCCCTAATCCTACCGACCAATCTGCTTACTGGACACAGCCGGCAAAGTTCTCGAGAGGATTACCAGGTCCTATCGGATTAACAGTTCGGTTACCGTGAATCCAGATCCACAATAAAAGCTGTGAACATGATAATTCGTATTGCGAAAGAGGCAATAGCAAGTCAAAGTTGAACGACAGTTACCAAGAAGTATCACGCTATCGTAACTCTAGATGTGTGAAACACATTCCAATCTGCCAGATGGAGTGGCATCCTAGACGTCTTGCGGAAAATTGGAGTCCTAGACTACCTACGAGAATTATTGCCAGCTATTTCTCAAGGCGCGTCTTGACTTACACCTCGGACTCAGGAATGAGGTCGTACGATGTCACAGGCGGTGTTCCACAGGGATCAGTTCTCGGACCATTGTTGAGGAATGTCATGTACGACGTGGTGCTGAGACTTCAAATTCCTGAGGGCGCTATGGCTGTGAGATTCGGAAACGACATAGCAGTGGTTATCGTCAGGAAGTTTCTCGATGAGGTCACGTGTACTGCGAATGAAGCTACTGTCAGCATTCGGCAATGGCTCTCGTCAGTTGGTTGCTAGCTGCAGCTAGCTGACCACAAAACTGAAGCTGTGACCGGAAAAAAGGGGCGAGAAACCAGGCAGAGCTACAAACCCCTTTTCTCTACAGTCACCAGCTCCATCTTGCTGTACGTAGCACCGGTATGGTCACCGGCTATTGACAACACCATCTCATATGCTCGCATGATGACCAGGGTTCACCGGAGAGCTGCATTGCAAGTCATCTGTGCCTATTGCATGTGGCGACAGAGCCAAGCGCGCTCGCCGTCCAGCTAACACAAAACAAAACATGAATCCAGTTTCTATAGAAAAATATAACGAACATAATAAATTCTCGAAATTATAACAAATTGATAAATAATCACGTTCTTCGCGCAGTGATCACGTGAAACATGCACGATAAATATTTTAGAATCAAAAAATTGATTTTCAATATAAATGAAATTGATTTTCCATAACAAAGTTTGAATAGCTATTTTTTCCAGCGAACAATTGTTTCAACTGAAAATCTGCTCCAGATTTAAAAATAGAAAATGGTTTTGTCCAAAATCTGGCTTGTAACTATAGGGTTAGTTTATGACGTAGCAGTTCAAAAATAAAACAATATAATCGACCAAATACTACGTAAAATAAATTAACGAACAAAACGAAATTTTGTAGCAGAAGTGTCTAACGTGAAAAATAACAAATTTTTTTCTCAGGTGAACAGAAGAAAAAGTAAAATTGACGGAAATTTTGCTTCGTAAAATTCAATGCATAGTAGTTTATTTCTAGAGGTCAAACTATTGAGAGCGCTTGGAAAAGGTAATTTTCGGAGATAGTAAATACCAATCTTTAAATGCGAGAAGTTTTTTCTAGCTGGAATTTATATATCGTGTTTTGACCTCTAGAATTAAACTACCATAAGTGCACTGAATTTTACGAGGTACTGAACTGATAAAAAAAGATACTGCAGTTACAGATTTCGTACGAAAAAATGATATATTTTGATATGCTACAACGCGGATGCTACAAACACATAGCACGCAGGCAGTTTTAGAATATTTTTTATACTAAAACTGCTCGCGCTCTGCAACAATAGCATAAAAATAATGGTAAATCTGCCCGTGTATATGTGTTTTAGCATATTTTTTTCTGAGTGCAGGCATAAATAACAGTGTAGCAATGCATAAAATTATGCAGTGTCTGACGTTTTCGCCTTTTTGGGTGCCCTCGTTCTGACTTGTGTGACTTCTGGAAAAGGTATATCTTCTGTTTTCCGAATTCTAGAATGAAACTACTCTGAGAATACTGATTTTTAGGTGGTACTAAGCATGAATTTCTCTTTTTCTATTGTTTACTGGTAAAAAATAAGTTGATTTCCACGTTAAGAACTTCTGCTATATATGAAATTTCGTAAATAATGTTAATGAGTCAAATCTATAACATGATTATCAATTTACATTTTTTATTCAATCAAAAATAAAAAACCGCGATTAATATAACTTCATGCAGGTATCTACTGAAGTACAATGAAAATTGAACTTCAAATTTTATTTTAAAAATATTCTTAAACTTTTGTAGGAGTTCAAATGCAAATATAATAATATTAATATCAAATATAAATAGAAAAAGTTTTGATTTTCCTAAATTAAATAAAAATATCGCCGCTGTTTCCGACTTTGTGGGGGGACATTTTTGAAGGGATCTTAGGTGACAGTCTTAATCTTAGACAGGTGTCTTAATCTTATCACCTGTCTGTTAGGACTCAAGGTCGCGTCTAATAGAGCTCGACGTCGCGTTGGTAAGGTGAATAAGTGAAAATCTCAATATCTCTGGCTTATCATTTTGAGTCTAAGCACCGAAAAAGGCAATATTTTTATAAGGAGGACTTTTGCAAAGGGATTTATACAAAATTTCAGAAAAGCTATAGAAAATAGTAGAGGTTCATGAGAAATAAAAGGCAGAGTGGACTAACCCTCATGGACGAAAATATATTCTTGAAATATAAAAAAAATATTTTTTTTTCTATATAAATATATTTGCGGCAATATTACGATATTCTGTATATATTTTTTTTTATAAATTTTATTATATAAATTTCTAAAATATATAATAAAATATATATTTTATATAAAAAAATTATAAAAAGCGGCAATAAGTCATATAAATATTAAAATATATTTCAACGGTTATATTTTCGTCCGTGAAGGAAAACATAAACGCTATAGTTGGACAGATACGGCGAGGATACGGCCCACGGTGCACTGCGTACAGCTCTACAGTTTGCGTTTATTAGTTTTAAAACTGGTTTCTTATTTTTCTTTTAAACATTTAAAATATATTTTCTTTTTATTGAATAAAACATTTTTTTAATAAAACACACAGAATTGTACCTGTTTTTAAAAAACAAAAGAAAACACAGAAACTTATTTATTTTGACAACGTAAATTAACCGTATTGTCTTAAGGCGAAGATAAACACATATGATATTTTCCTTTATCAGGGTGGGAAAATGCCCTACTCAGTGGCATATCTTTCATTAGTTTCTCTTTAAGCAATTCAAAAAAATGAAGTTTCGAAAATTAAAACGCCCTTAGATGTGCTTAAATGACGCAAAACACTCCTCAAAAAACCCCTTTTACACCCCCCAAAAACGCTCAGAATCGCGAAATTCCGACTAGAAATAAACGACAACCATCAAAAACGGCCTTGGACATGCCTACTCACATAAAACACTCCTTAAAAACCCCTTAGAAACCCCCATTATACGCTCAGTAACCCGAAATTCTGACAGGAAATGCCAGAAATAAACAAAAACAACTTTGACATGCTTAAGTGATCAAAAAATATATCAAAGAAAAAAGATATAAAACCAATCGAAAGTGTAAACATTTTGACATATCAAAATGATAGAAAATTTTGATAATTTTGATAATTTTAAAGTTGGTTTTCCAAGTCTATTCAATGTATCGAACATTTTGAAATGTTTAAAATGTAACGAACATTTTAAAATGTTTAAAATGTTCATTTTCAGAAAAGACTGAAGTAACATTTTTTGTTTACATTAATTTCAATCAGTTTAAAATTATCCCAAATTAAAGAATAGTATATTAAGTAACAAGGGGGCGAGGTACAGCTTCGCGAGTGAGGTTAGGACTGGAGTCGAGGTGCCGTTTGGCATCCCGAGACTCTAGTCCTAACCTACACGAGCGATGGTGTACCTCGTCCCCATGTTTCTTATAATATTTTTCGTCATACCCAAGCGTGAAGCACTCCTTCGCACTGTTCGCTCCCTTGGGCGCACCTCGCGCCCGCTCGGGCGTCCTTCGCGCTAGGGAGCGAGGAACTACTTCGCGGGTCGATTTATAGAGCGCGAAGGAGTGCTTCGCGCGCGGGTATGACCAAAAAATTAACTCTTTCGGAATTCTTTATTCAAATTTCAATACCTTAATTAGTTGTTATGATTTTTATGATGTGATTTATTCAAATTATCTTGCGTTGGACTGCATGATTTACTATTTGCGCGTTGAAAATTCTGCGCATGCGCAACACTTGAAAGCACTGACTTCAATGTTGTGGGTTTCAAATTTCATATGGTATTTGTTTTAAACTTTAAACAGACTAATAATCGCGTACTGAATTAAACAATGGATAACGACGTAATAAAAAACTGTTCTGTTGGTTTGTTTTTAAACGAAGTTTGTTTCCTTGAGCCAAGTAACAGTAGGTCCAGTAATTTTGTGCGACAATATTGTGATTTACCAGAAAGCGACCAAATTCTGATAAAAATCAGACTCCAAATGCAAGATGATTCAACATTGAATGATATTTGTGAGAAACACCAAAAAAAATTCGTCTCAATGTATGAATTCCATCAAAAGTATTGTTGTGATCCGTTCAATAAACATAAAAAGTGTGTATCTATTGGACTACGTACGATCAGTCTACAAATGCGAAATGAAATATTAAAAATGAACACTTCTCTGTTTCCGGATAAAAAAGTTTGCGATAACTGTCGAAACTTATGGATTTCACTCAAGGCATTGGAATCAGAAGAAATAGAAGAGTCCAATCTATTGCAGCGCTGTGACACAGAACCCACAGGGACAAAAGTATACGTACAAATATATGTCGAATTTATATTTATTATATAAATATTGAATATTTTTTCGATAAAATTTATATTTATTTTATATTAAATTTATATTAGTTATTGCCGCTTTATAAATAATTTATAAATGTGATATACGTGCAATATATACGAATATATTTTAAGTATATAAAATATATGTAAAATATATTTTAAGTATATAAAATATATGTAAAATATATTTTAAGTATATAAAATATATGTAAAATATATTTTCAGTATATAAAATATATGTAAAATATATTTTAAGTACATAAAATATATGTAGAATATATTTTAAGTATATAAAATATATGTAAAATATATTTTGAACTATATTTTTGTCCGCGTGGGGACACGGACAAACGATGTGGAAGCATTGGAATTTGTCCTCATTCCTTATCTTCGTGAAGATGTAAATAAAAAATTAGAGATGTTCAATGAACCACCGTTAAAGAGTGCAAAACAAAATGATAAACAATTCCCGATCACTGCTTTGAAGACACTTGACAATGTGAAAGATAGTTTGTGTAGAGATATTGAAGCAGCTTTCAAAATCACTTTGCCATCTCCTGATTCTGAGATAGAGCAAAACAGCAGGTCTCTGAAAACCCTCCTCGAAAAGCTGAAAAAAGTACGATGCAGAAATGTCGTATGATAAGAAAATAGATCTTCTAGCCCTTCTGCCGGAGCATTGAACATATCAACGAGCGAAGGAAGAATTTGGCTGTACTCATTATTTATTCAATGAAGCCAAAAATTTGAAAACAACAAAAGGTTTATTTTTCATGCGATCAGTTGAAACCGTGTTTAAGATACTTTTTCAGTTTCAAAAAAATTCTATACTAATTATACTAATTTACAATTCTAATTCTAATATAATATTGAATTTTATGAAATTTTTTAGGTGTATTAGCTAATCGACCCAAACAATCGAGAATTAGGATAAGCAATGACGTCCAAGAATTTTGTCCAGCGTTTTTGAATTTTTGTCGAGACGGAAAAAACACTCGCATCTGCCCTGGAAAAAAAGAATACTTAAGTCTGAAGAATCCTGAGACTGGTAAAAGAGAGCATATCCAAAAGCAGATGCTGATGTTTGACCTTCGGGATTTATACAATGAATGGAAAAGCAAGTTCCCTGATAAGAAGATTAGATTCAGTACATTTGCGAGTTTACGTCCGAAAGAATGCGTTTTGGCTTGGTCTCCAGGAACGCATACAGTTTGTGTTTGTGCGCAGCATCAAAATGTTAAATTAAAATTAATTGCTGTATCAAACACTGTGACATACAAAGATTTGATGCTGTTTGTGACATAAACGAACGAGATTGTATGCTTCATTCGTGTACGTATTGCCCTCAGGTAATGTTTCGTTTTGTCTTTTAAAAATCATTATTACTTTTCATGAATAGTTTCATTGGACTTTTAATATTGTTTCAGGCGGATGGCGTTCAGGAGTTCTTAGGTAGTCATGGTTTGATATCTATAGGAGAAGAAGTGAAATATGAAAACTGGATTTTGAAAACAGACGAAACTGACGATAAAAAAACTGGTAGTGGGAAAACGCGGGTGATTTTAGCGGAAATCATTGAAAAACAAGGTAAATTCATCCTGAATTGGTCTCAAAATGTGTGGGATCTTACTGTACATCACTTCATTGCTACATGCCAAAGCAATTACTTGTATGACAGAAGTTTGGCATTCGATACCTGCATAGTACTGCTTGATTTTGCCGAGAATTATACGTTTTCAATTCAAGAATCTACGCAAGCGTACTACTTTAGCAGCACTCCGGCAACTCTTCATCCGATTGTTATATACTACATGGATGAAGAGAAGAACGAAGTGCAAGTTCAAAGCTTTTGTGTTCTTAGCGATTGCCTAAATCACATCACAGCTGCAGTTCACTTTTGTCCAATCAAAATTATGGGAAATTTTTAGGCATAAATTACCCCAAATCGAGCGTACGCTGTATTTTTCCGACGGTGCCCCCGCACAGTACAAGAATAAGTATATAAACATTGATGATTATCAAAAATTAATTTTAACACACTAAATTTTGAATATTTTATTTTTAGGAGCAATTTCGGAAATATGTGTTCCTTCATTTGTATCAAAAGGACTTTGGCATCAAATTGGAGTCATGGAATTTCTTTGCATAACAAATGAAATAACGAAATGTTATTCGACATGTTATTGTACTTCATAATTTTGTATTAGAAATAAAATTTGCCTAAAATTTCTTTTATTTGTATCACGTTTGACATTTCTAATGAATAAATTGACCCAATTTAATGCAGGAGAGTGCCCAGGACTCGATACAAAAACACCTGTTTTCGTAAAATAATGCCATTTTAAAGGTGTTTTCAAATTGTTATAGTTGTAAAAAACCATAATGAATCGTTCAATTAATGTAAGTATCTTGCAGCAGAGATCCCAAAGATGAAAAAACTGTGTGACTGAATGAAAAATGCGCGAAAAACAACAAAGTTATAATCATTTAAATTTTGATAAAAATGGGTGCGTTTACAGAGAACAAAATTTCTTTTTTAAAAATTAAACTGATTTTATTGGTCGAAAAAATTTAGTTTCAACGTATTTCTTCTTGTATATAGGTGCACATTATGTAGACAAAATATAAGTTCAATCGGTGGTACCCGTGCAATCGCCGATTTCGAAAGTTCCTGGAATGACCCATGAACAAAATTATTTTTCGATGATGACGTCATCGGCCCGCTGAAACCGCGGATGAATGGAACATTTGTTCATACAATTTTGAGATTTTCAGCTGTTCATAACTTGGTCAAAAATCGGTCTTTTCCAGAAATTTATTTCATTTTCATCAGCTCGGCGTTGCGGATATTTCAATCAAATAAAAATCGAGCTAATGATAAGAAGGTTTCACCTTATTTTTTCATACCAAAAAGTGACATTTAATGTCAGCTGATAAGGAGACACTGCAGTTCCTCTGACATTTTTTTTCTTACTTGGCCAGAGACACTGCCGTGTTTCCTGATATAGTTGATATTAATATTCAATGGATTGATAGAAATCAGAAGAGGTCTATGAGAAATAAAATGAAAGCTATGGACAATGATAGAGGTGTATTAACAATATGAGAGGGATTATGGAAAATGAAAAAGTCTATGGATAATCAGGCATGACGTAATAATTTTGTCGTTAACCCGTGATCTATAACTATTGACTATTGTTTTCATATGACAGAAGAAAGTGCTGATGGCCGATTCAAGAGTGTGCAGATAGCCATTCCATTCCGGGCGAAGTAATGCCTGGCGGCAGTTCCGCACGGGGTAGAAAAGGAGTACTCAAGGGCCACTTATGGCTCACGATTGGCTACAGTTGGGCAACGGTTAGATTCTACGGTTGGTTCACATTCGAAGCGCAACACTAATTTCGTGTGGCCCATCATTGGGTGCGAACGGTTGGCAAACATACATGGTCCACCATTAAAAAAATTTGGTCTTTTTCTGTGCATCCGTTATCCTGGATTTATGTAATAAAATTTTAGATTAAATTTTCTGGTTTGAATAAAAGCATATATACTTTTTAACATTATATATTTTTATGAAATTTTTTAATTTCATAAATTATATGTTTTTTACTCCAATACTAGATCAAAGTATTCAAAATATTCGAAATATAACTATTGTTAAATTTCGGTAGAGTCTACTGGACCCTGACGCTCACATGAGCCTTAGAAAAAGTAGCCAAGCTACTTCTTTTATATGCCTCTGAGAAATCAGTTTACTTGCGAGAAAAAAAATAGAGAGATGCAGCGCCACCTACCAGCGTAAATGAAAAATATGACGCGGTTATTTCAAATTACAGATTTTATATGTGCCTAATTTTAGTTAGCACGTTATTTAGTAGAAATAACAATTTATTATTATTAATTTTTAATGTAAGAAAAAATATGAATTATGTAAAAATTTTACGATTAATTAATCTGCAACAATGATTGGGTGTCTGACTTGGCCCTAGTCTGAATAGATCGTTGGGAAACGAATGGCTAGTAAGAGACCCAAAAGTAAACGCCTAATCGTCAAACGGCGAACACCCGTTGATTGACTAACAGACGTATTCCGTTTGTTCGTACAAATGTACGATAAATATTCGCAAAGAATTTGTAAGATATCTTTCCCAACGGTTGGGTTAAGATTGTACACTGAAAAAAATTATTACATTGTCATGAAGTACATAATATACTTGTGAAAATCTACTTAAATTAAGTATATTTCACTTGAATGAAGTTTATTTTTACTTTTGTCAACTCGTTTTGACTGGAATGAAACTTCTTAATTCAAGTTAAATATACTTGATTCAAGGTAGCATTTTTTTCAGTGTATTATTATCATATGCGTAGATTTTGATCTACCGTTAGCCAATTGTTTGCCAAGCGTTGGCACAGTTCAGAATCTTAACATAAGTCCGACCATTGTCAGCCAATATACAGCCACTATTGGCCCATTTGTTTCATTTGGTCGATCATAGAAATTTCAACTTGGGTAGCACCCCCAAAAATGTTGCATTTTTAAACTGTCATATTTTTCACCCATTCCACCGAAAACAAGTTTTCTTTACACGAAATTAAAGCTTGAAATCTTAACTTTGACATTTTGTGTTGAACAAAATTTTAACAACCCAACAGATAGCGCTGCCCCTTACGGAAAAGTACTACAAATGTTTATAGTTACTACATATGTAGTAACTATATGTATATAACTACAGTATTTTTTGTAGTAAATTGGGCAAAACTACAGAAATTTCTATAATCACTATAGGCTTCTGTAATATTTTTCCGTAAGGGGCTGTTCAATGATTTGACGAAAGAAATTTTACAAACATTGAATCAATGTAATAACTACAATCACTTGTAGACACATGTTTCTTACAGTGTTTATAGGTCATTTCAGGGAAAATTTGAAAAGTGACTTCTCGATGTATTTTTAAACGTGTCAAAACATTTTTGTCTTGAAGTAGTTGACGGTATAAGACGAAAACTCTCTTAGCGGATCTATTTCCTTATTATACCTTCCCTAGTAGAAATTGTAAGTCGGCTTACGCATGGCCCTGTGGAGGCAACCATACCAAAAATGCGGGCCACGTGTGGGCTTCTTGTTTGGCCCACGAT
>JAPYZS010003638.1:0-11594 GCA_030522925.1 Trissolcus japonicus
TCCAGATCACGCTCACTCAGCTTCTCCTTCCTCTGGATTCACTCTGGGTGTCTCGAGTACAGCACGTGCAAACCTTTTGAGCAAAGGATAGCAGTCCTTTGAGACAAGGTGTCTTGGTGGAAGAGGCCACAAGTGGCCAAGTGCTGCCAAACCGTCGATCAGTTCTCGCCTCTGACAGCTGCGTCGAAGGCACTCAAAGATTATATGTTCGACAGTCTCGACAACTCCGCATTGGCAGAGGTTATCGGGAACCAGAGAGAAGGAGCAGAGTTTCTCACGGATGTTATCATGTCCACTCATTAGCTGACACGAGTAGTGGTCAGGCTTGAACCACTTTGCTTGCAAGCGCTCTCTTATAACAGGGAGATATTTTCATGTTATTCTGCCTTTCGTCAAGTTTGTCCATCGGTTCTGCCAAAGCTCTAGGGCAAAGCTTATTATATTTACACGAACCAATTGAACTTCCTCGAGTCCGGCAGGATTGTATGTAAAGTTGCCAATCTGGAACGGTTCACCCAGTTTTAGATTACGATTACATACGTGCTGTTCTATGACCAGGTCATTCGGAAATTCTCTTGTGATGACTCCAAGAGCGTCCGATGATATCGTTCGATAGGCCTTTAAAACGCGCAAGAGATCTTGACGCTGGATTCAAAAAAAAAGCTTTCTCTTGTTGCGCTCATTCAACAGATCAAACCATGCCGGAGCAGCATAAGTTACTATGGGAATGAAAAGACCTTTGTAGATGCTACGCATTACTCTATAGTCCAATCCCCAGTTCGCTTATTTTGCCTAGCGAGTTGAAGAGTTCTTTAGTTCGATTTCCAAGCTTATAAACATGAGTGCTCATGTTCGCCAGCTTCTCGTCAAGGTGTACACCCAGATAACGAATCGATCGTTTGAGACCCAAGCTCTCACTCCTCAGACGAATAAAGGGACGTCTGGAGTGAGGTCTCATACCCGCCGGATATTTGAAAAAGATCATTTCCGACTTTTGGGCTGAGACCTTGAGTTTCTGTTCGACACACCAGGCTTCAATGGCCTCACACACCAGGCTTCAATGGCCTCAACGGCGATACGGCCTTGTGCTTCGATTGGCAATCTGGAGTCGCCCTCGACGACGACAATTAAGTCGTCACCGTAGGCAACTCCCTCAAGGCTTTGTCGTTCGATGTGTTTTAGTAGTCTATCAAAGACAAGATTCCAGCACCGACGTCCAAGAATCAAGCCCTGAAGACATTCACGTTCGGTTTGCATTTCGACGTTCTCGTACTGATCCTTGAAGCGGATTTTCCGATCTGTGAAATAGCTTACTAAATCACGGAATACGTTATCTGGGCAACCTTGTTCCTTGAGACACTGAAGTATCGATGGGATCTAAAGGTTATCGAAAGCACCAGAGTAACCTAGTAGCAGTGATTTCAATGGTTCCGGAGGTTCTTCTATAGTACGAATTCGAACCTTTCCATCGCAGCAACACAAACCAGAAGTTTCGCCAGGCCATTTTAGTGCTCGGCAAAATGGACGCACCATATTCATAGCACCAATTTGAATCATGGGCTGTTCATTGTATGGTATGTCGGGCATGTAGTTAAAAGCAGCCAACCGTATTGTTTTCCACCGACGACGAAAAGGATGAGCGATACGAACGCGGTTGGCTTCAAGTCTTGCATTACGCGCCGACTTAGATTCATTATCCCTGAGTATGCGTTGTAGCAAAGATTGATCACGGAGGCGACTCTATGAACAAAATAAATGTTTTTAGTTCTAGTGACATAACAATATTCATACCAATTGCAAGAAAGAATATATGATAATAACCTCTCTCTGCTCTGAAGACTCGCAAAATCTTGCTCGGGTTGCTCTGGTGGACTGTGCCTGCAAACGAACATGAAATTTTCTTACAACGACCTAGATGTTCGCTTAATCAGGAAACATTGTTTTTCAACAACAATGGTAATCACCTCTCTTTGCTCTAATTCGGATAGTTTTGAGGCCTGTGCCTGCAAACGCTCCTACAATATTGTCATAGGTATTAAAATGTTTCATTCCAAAGAAAAATCTGTTCTTCAACAACAACAAAAGTTACCTCTCTCTGCTCTGGTGTCTCGCGATATTTTGTTCGGATGGTTCTGGACGACTGTGCCTGCAAATGCTCCTACAAAATTTTGACAATGAATTTGAATTTTAGCTCCACAAATAATATAAATTTTTTTTTAAACTACAACAACAGTACCCTCTCTCTGCTCTGGTGTCTCGCGAGATTTTGCTCAAGTGGTTCTGGAGGACTGTGCCTGCAAACGCTTCTAGAATATTATCATGGGTATTTAAATGTTTTATTCCAAAGAAATATCTGTTCTTCAACAACAACAAAAGTTACCTCTCTCTGCTCTGGTGTTTCGCACTCGAGTAATTCTTAAGGCCTGTGACTGAAGACGCTCCTAAAATAGTATCACAATGATTTATGAAAAATATTCATAAAAAAATAAGTGTCTAACAACTGCAAGGAGTACCTCTCTCTGCTCCGGTGTCTGGCGAGATCTACCTCGGGTGGTTCGTAGAGATTGTGCTTCGAGACGGTGCTAAAATATTGTCCAATGGTTTGAAGGATTTCTTAAAAATATTAATATTTTTCAAAAGCTAAAAATAAATAACATAAACAAAATTTACCTCTCTCTGTTGCGGTGTTTCGTGAGACCTTGAGCGGTTTTTGCTCTATAATTTTGAACAATATTTCATTCTGAAATTCCTGCCCTCATTGGGACCTCAATTTTCAGTAAGATAATTTATAATTAGATGGAAGAAGTACAAATACGGAAATATGTACAAACGAAAAAAACGGAGAAAAAAATAAATACAAAATTAACAAAAATAATTTAAAAAATGGTTAATAAATACAAAGTGAATGAAAAAAAACAATTTTTTTTACATAGCAAAATATATGCTTAACCGTTCTTATTCATTTGTTACTTTATTTTCTGTTTGCTTACTCATTTATGAGTTTATTTTATGTATAACAGAAAATTTTTAAAAATGGTTAATCAATACAAAATGAATGAACAAATACCAATATAAATATTACATAACAAAATATATACTTAACCGTTTTTATTCATTTTTTACTTGATTTTTTTCGCTGACTCATTAGTTTTTTTATTTTATGTTTGCTTATTTTTGTGTACGTTTATTGTATATGTGATTCTGTATTTGTTTTTTATTATAATGTTTTTTTACTTTATGTTAGCTAATTTTTTAAATTAAGAAAAAAATTGAAAAAATTGAAAAATTAAGAAAAAAATTTTTTCTCCTTACCTAAATTCTTCTAAATATTTTTAAATATTTAGAAGACTTCAACGATTGATTTTACTTAGTTACAATCTGTTAAACTTGATCCACCATTCAAAAATATTTTGTTAAGTAATATTTTATGTAAAACATAAAATCAAAATTATCCCGTATCATTTGCAAAGTACGGAATAACTGTGACGCAATAGTATCTGCAATGGGCTATTTTCATAAATGTGCCATATATCAGTTTATATACACCTATGTGACAGAATTTCGGAAGTTGTAATAAATTATTGCATCAAAATTGATAAATATAGCCTAGAATAGTTTTTGCGATTGATATTTTATAATTTTGATACATTATGATATTTCTCATAATTTTCTATGGAACAAATTTTTTTGCATATTTATGATATTATTTAGATAAGGGATTATTGTATTTCCTAAGATCAAGCATAAATGTTGGCAATAACAATTATTCGTTAAATCACAATTACTCGACATAGGGTCACAATTTACCCTTGTCTACGGGGTAATTGTGACAATTTAGCTAGGTTATGAAACTAATTTTTATTTTTCTTCCGCATAATAATTTTTCAATTTCCAACGTCATTTTCTCATTTAATACACGGAGAAAACAGCACGATAATGCACACTGTGACGCACAGTGCTCAGCGCTGTGTAACGAAAAGTTTCGTTTTAGACAGCTTCCGTCAATGTGAACACAGAGCTGAGAACTGTGCGCCACAGTCGTCAGCACTGTGACGCACAATTTTCGGCTCGCAGCTCACAGACCTGTGAATACAGCGCTGAGAGCTGTGCGCCACAGCCGTCGGTAATGTCACGGTACTGTTGCTGAACGTCCACGTGTGATCTTGGAGATCGTTTTAACGGAATTGCACGTGCAAGTTGTAACTGAAACTGTTATCCCAAGCGTGAAACATAAAAACAATAGTCTGCGAGCTGCCGAATTCAAATGTGAACGTCGAGTTTCGGTCAGTGCAAACGCACAAAAAAGTGTCTTGAAGAAGTCATTTTGAGAGTGAAGACAACTGCAAAAGTAAGTTTCTTTGATTATTAGATACATATTTTGGCAATTCGTTTTCTCGTAGCTGCATGATTTTTTTCGTTTTTATAACCTATCTGTTTTCTTGTTATCCCTTTGTTTACATTGTTTATATTTTTTCTCCGTCTTTTGTAGCCATGTCTGACCTATCCCAATCTACAAATTCTTCTCTGAGAGCAGAGAATGTCGATTGCACAGTTGTGTGTGATGTTTGCAATCTTGAATTAAATTCTCAATCCGCCCACATTTTACCTCAACGGCTTCCACTACAAGACTTTCTGAATTGCTCGTATGACGGAAGACTTATGTTGTCTCATTTTTCGGTACACAAAAGCCTTTCTGATAAAAAATTGGACGAGTTGTCGAACTTCGTAATCAAGCGAGAAAACTTTTTCATATTCATTACAAAGAAAGTGTCCCCAGATAATAGTCTCAAGAGATACGAGTGAGAAAAGTTTTTTCAATTCATTTTTGACTTTTTTCAAATTCGTTTTTTGTAAATGAAATTCAAATAAATAAAATAAATAAAATTCATTTAAATTTTTGTTGAAACGATTTTTTTAACTGCTTTAATAAAACAAATTTTTATTCTTGTTTGTTATTTTGCAGGATACCATCACGAGCTTTGATTGATTTATCGATCGAATGCGCAGAAACTTTTATCGAACGCCCTGGAATGTTTTACGTGCCCTACTCGAGTGACGGAATTACAAGTGTCAACCCATCCGGTAAATTTGTTTCGACCATCAATCATGAACGCAAACGTATGATTGAGGACAAGGTTTTGGTCACCTGGTACGGAAGAAAACAACAGGCTGAAGTTGCAGTAAGGAAACTGGGTGAGAATATTACTTAATTAACAGTTTTTTTAAATGTTATTTTATAATATAAAAATATCAGAGACATTATAATTTTTGTTTTGTTTACAAACGAAAAATAAACAGATTCCTCTGTGGTAAATTTAATAATACAAATTCTTTTGATTCGTTTCAAGTTTTTTTTTTTGTTTTTAGACGTTGGCTTAACAAAAGATGCTCTGCAAATTCTGAAGCTGATAAACGACGATTGGGCAGAGGTTCTGAAGGCCTGGGACAACACGTACTTGACAAGACGAGAGCTGTCAAAAAACAAAAAGGAGAGAGCTCTTTGGCAATTCGAAGAATTCCCATGCCTGGGTGAACATAGAGGATCTGAACTGGTACTTACACTAAATAAGTCGATAAAAAAGTTATTAAAATTTATTTTGTTTTCCTTAATATAAAACTTAATTGTTGCAGATTGTTGCAGATTTCCAGAAGAAATTTCCTCACTTCGATGTAGAGCAAATTGAGGAAACCTGGCCAAGCTTCAGGGATGCTTTGGCAAAGTACATCAAGGACAAACGCTTATCAAACGAGGAACTTATTCGACTCGCTGACGGATCAAACGATATGCTAGCTGGTATTAACCTTTTATAATGTCATTTTATTTAGCTTTTTTTTGTTTTTTTGCTTCTAGTGTATATTGTTTTATAGAACAAAAGGACGCAACTTTGCTGATGATTTTGCCTCACGCTTTGAAGGCACCCAAAGTGAACCCGAATGCAAAAACAAGCGGAGCCAAACGAAAGGAGCTAACCGACGCCCAAAGACAAACCATCAAGAAGGATCAGGAAACGTTTGTCTTACACGTTGAAGTGAGTTTAACTTCGATTCACGTTTCATAATATAGAAATCGTTTCTCATTATTAGTTTGAACAACTTCATTTTGATATTATATTTTTGTATTTCATTATTGAAGAAAATTTATGAATTTTACAGGATACCAAGGACTTTCAGAGAGTCGTTGCAGAGAAGCAGGAGTATTACAAGTCAAGTGGACAAACTCCTTTTCCTTACATGTCCGTCGTTGGTCCGCTGAAGGAACCCGATGCGTCTTATGTGGTTATCAAGGGCGTAACTTATGTTTGCGATTCAATGGCGAGGCTGTTATTTTAACGCTGCAAACTTTTTTGGGACGAAACTTGCCCTATCCAAAAGGAAGCGATCAAACGTGGATTTTGATTCAGAGAACGTTTTTGAAAATTATTCAGACTGAAAAAATACTGAAACCGACAAGCACGGCTCTCATCTTCTTTCAAAAAGCGTTGGGTCTTCCGCTCGAATAATACGCCCAGTTCTTTCCCACTTGATAATGCTATTTTGAGTCTGATTAATGAATCAGTAGTTACAGTTTTTATTTAATCGTGTAAATAATTATTTATTTTAGTTATCATGAATCCACAAATTTTAGCGAAAAATTTAAAAATAACAGCTGCCCACAGGATTTGTATATGGGTTAGTCAGCCAGATATGGCTCGATCTCGGGCTTTTGAACTTGTAAATGATGTAACGGCGCACTTGCAACAAAAATCTGTCAATGTACTTCTAAAGCAGTTAGTAGAAAGGTTATCTGAACTTGGCGAAACGTCGGAAAATATTCTAGCTTACAAAAACATGTTTCGAACGCTTCGAAATCCATTTGAAACTTAAGATAATGAACATTTCTTATTTCAATATCTCGAAAACGATCTCGGACTTTATTTTCCACCTCAAGAAATTGTAATCGACAAGCAAAATGTTTATCAAATACGAAATAATGAAAGTTTGAACGAACCAGACGATATTTCCTTTCAATTTATTCCTCTACGCAAAGTTTTCAAACAATTTTATGAAATTCCTGGGATTTTAAAAAGCACAAGATCTTACATCGATCAATTGAAATCTAATAGAGATAAAAGTAGTCTGATAAAAAATATTGTTCAAGCCAAATCGTGGCGAGAAAAAGAACATCCATCGGAAGATTGTTTAAGGTTTCCATTATCATTGTACCAAGACGAATACGAGACGAATAACGCCATAGGATCTCATAGAGGAATAGGGAAACTCGGAGCTCTCTACTGTTTTTCTAGTTGTTTGCCGCGAGAATTGCAATCAAAAGTTGAGAAAATTTTTCTGTTAACATTGTATAGGGTTAAAGACATAGAGCGTGTTCCACCGCATTTGATATTTGCAAAAGCTATTGAAGAGTTAAATTTTCTAGAAGAGACCGGTATTATTGTCGACACCGAAAATGGACCTTTGAATATTCGATTTTCTCTAGCTGTTTTGATGGGAGATAATCTGGGTGTTCATTTTATGTTAGGATTCTCTACGGGATTTAATGCACATTATTCTTGTAGATTTTGTAAAGTGCATAGTAAAGATATTAACCGAATTTTTAATGAATCTCAATGCAATCTTAGGACCGATGCAAATTACGATAAAGATTTATTAGTTGATAATCTTTCTGATACGGGAATCAAACGGCAATCAGTTTTAAGTGATCTGAAAAAAAGTTCTGTGCTCAGTTTAATGGCAGGTGACAGTGCCCATGACATAAATGAAGGAATATTTCGGTACGATTTCGGTTTAATTTTACATCATTTTATAACAGATTGTCCTGACATTCCACTAACTCTGCCTGAATTGTATTCCCGTCTCAGAAAATTTAATTATGGTGTTAATGAGAAACGCAACAAAAGTTTATCAATTTCAGATGCCCAAATAAAAAAGAAACACATAAAAATGTCAGTTAGCGAAGCATCTTCTTTAATTCGCAACATTGGATTATTAATCGGCGATTTGATACCGCGTGATAATGAATATTGGCAGTTAGTTATTCTTTTTAAAGAGATCTACGATATCGTAACATCGCCGGTTGTTTCGGAAGGCGTTATAGATTTTCTTAAAAGTCTCACCAATATTTAACACATTTGCAAAAGTTATTTGGTGACTCTTTGAAAGTAAAACATCATAATTTAATTCATTATGCCTCGGTTTTGCGTCGCTTTGGTCCATTAATATTTTTGTCAACATTAAGATGTGAATCGAAGCATCGCATTGCAAAAATGACCACTGGAGTTTCTCTCAGCCGCGTAAATGTTTGCAAAACTGTCGCGACAAAATCGCAATTACAATTATGTTACCGTTTCATGAGTGATGAAACTTTTGAAGAAAAACTTTACGATCGGGGTTCTTTTTCTATTGTGAAAGCTGAAAACATCAAAGACTTTTTCTTATTTTCTCCTTTATTGCCAACCATCGGAATAGGCAGCTCTGTTAAAAAATTACGATCCATCGAGTTTCACGGTCGTACGATTCAAGAAGGGATAGTTCTGATGATTCCTTCTGAATCAGTCCCTAGTTTGTTCATCGTTGTAAATTTATTCGAAGACGAGTCTGAAAATATTTTCATTATTGTAAATGATGTAAGTTCTGGAGCCGTGTATGACCCGCATTTTCAAGCATATGAATTATATTGCACTAGTATCGATATAACCGATGACTCATTACTTGTATGTTTAACTAGCGATGAGTTAAAGTTTGCGTATGTTTCTTTTGTTACAAAAGCGAGTAATGAGAAGCTGTATATTCCTAAACGATGGATTTAAAATAAGTACATATTATAGTAGTTCTTAAGAAATTAAATATAGTAGTATTCTTTATGTTTATGTTTAATTTAAACTAAAATTATTAGAATTTAAATAAAACAGTTAAAAAAGTGGTTTTTAAATGATTTTTAATTATGTTTAATTTTTTTTTATGTAATTATGTATTTAATTACATATAAGCTTTTTTAGAATTTGTCATTAATTCGTTCAGCAACAGTACCGTGCGCAAATTTGCGATTGGTTATGGTCGTGAAAAAAGCGCGGGCACACGGGAAAGTACGGTGACTGACATTACCGACGGCTGTGGCGCACAGCTCTCAGCGCTGTATTCACAGGTCTGTGAGCTGCGAGCCGAAAATTGTGCGTCACAGTGCGCTGCGAGCCGAAAATTGTGCGTCACAGTGCTGACGACTGTGGTGCACAGTTCTCAGCTCTGTGTTCACATTGACGGAAGCTGTCTAAAACGAAACTTTTCGTTACACAGTGCTGAGCACTGTGCGCCACAGTGTGCATTATCGTGCTGTTTTCTCCGTGTAGGGTTCGATTAACTTATTAGAAAATACGCAAGCCAAAATATTCTTATTTACAAAAGTTACATCAAGTTGAAAGACAACTTTGCATTTTCGTGTCACTCTTACCCCGGTTGACCCTAGATTTTTCAATCGTGAAAAGTTTAGGCACATCTTTGATCAGTGTTCGTAAAAGGAGTTGAAGGATTAGCAGTCTGTTCATTTGGCTGCTAGGACTCCAGTCGGTGTCAAAAAGAAGGTAGTCATGATAAAGGAAAAAGACGATTCGAGGAAGAACGGTAGAAGCCCTATTTGACACAGGATGTCAACTACATTATTTGACCGATAACATCTACGCTGCTATGGGAAGCTCTGGGCTAAAAGAAAAGAACGTTATTTTCACTAGTTTGGGAAGAATTATGTCTCGCCAAGATGATATCTTGGCGCCCCAGTCAGAATTGATGATGATGAGTTCTAGGTTGACATCTACGTGGTTCCCGAGGACACATTGAAGGTGCCGGCGATTATTGGCAATGATTTGCTAGATGAAGTGGACGTGTTGATGAGAGAACTTCGTCAAAGACATATATCCTCTGCCTTTGATCGAAGTCGTTCTCCACAAACACCTGTGTATTCTGCACGTTAGACTTAAAAATGAATTTTTCACGTCAGCGTCCATTCGCAGAGCAGGAATCACACAGTTTTTGTGATCCATAGAGGACATGGAGGAACAGTTTCTGGTGACACTCTTTGGACTGTGCAACTCGTGCGACCTCCACTATCGTGGAGGTTGTACAAGAGTATGGTTCGCAAAATTCGAGATGTGCAAGTTCTTGAACAGGAGAATAGAATTGCTGAGCTACATAGTCGAGAATGGGACTGTTTCTCCCTCGCCTGAAAAAATTGAAGCAGTCAGCGATACTCGGAGCCAAAGTTCTTGGCAAATGTCCACAGTTCTCTGAGGCTGACTGGATATTTCATGAAGCTTATGCCAGTATACGCCAAAATCGCTAAGCCTCTGAGCGATTCGCTGAAAAACAAGAACTTCTACTTTGGACGTGAACACACATTTATCGAACAGCGTTTATCAAACTGAAAAAGCTGCTCAGAAGAAATCCAGAACTGATTATCTACAACTCTGAGTTTGAGACGGAAGTGTATAGGAACACCAGCAAGCATTGATACGGTGCAGTCTTACTGCAACGACGACGGTCAGCTACATCCTGTGCAATAAATGAACAAGAAGGCCAGACCGGAAAAGGAAAAATATTGCACCTATGAGCTCAAAATGCTCGCCGTCGTACTCAATCTTATGAAGTTCCGGGTATAATTGCTAGGTATACAATTCAAGATCATTACGGACTGTTCTGAATTGTTGAAGACGACAGAAAAAAAAGATCTAGCTCCCAGAGTCGCCAGATGGGCCATGACCATGGGAGAGATCATGGCGTCCTCTGAAAGCTACTGTTTTTTGAGCCGAGCGACCTGTAATGGCTGGTCGCTGATCGGGCAGTCAGACCCGCGTTGATCTAAGCGCTCTAGGCTTGTTTTCACGGCGTTTGGGATTTCGCTCGTGGCGCCTTCTATACTCGGAGATTCTCGATGAGCAGAGTATTGGCGCTGGCGCCGCCCTCTTGTGGCGAAAGTGCGACTCGTTGGTCGTCTTGGACATGTAGGGGATAGTGGCGCCCTCTAGCGTAGACACTTATCGACCGGTCGACGGTGATAATGTCTCTGAGTGAGCGATAGACCAGTCACTGGTGGGAGTTTTTGTAACGGCCCCTGAAGGTAGGTGAATCACTAGGTGCGGAATCTCGCAATGCGTTCGAGGTAGGGTGAGTTCCAGTCACTGGAGTACCCTGACGATCGCCCTAGTCACTAGGGGATGTCGATGTAGCTGTCACCTAGGTTAGGTGACCGGAGATGCGATCACTAGGGCGTCGCACCTCGCGATGTGTTCAATTTCGTCTAAAGTATCAAAATATGTACGCCAGTCAAAATCAAATAAATTAAATAAATTAAATAAATAAGGTCTTTCTTTGTTCGTTTCTTCACTGTTCAAAATAATATTTTCAATACTTTCTATAAAGTAATTATTAAATTTATTTGCTAAATCTTTGTCATTCGGCGTTTCCGTTTCGTCATTGTCAAATTTAATATTTTAAAAATTGATATCAGTTGATTTGTCTTATTTCAATAAAAATTTTATCGTTTGAAACATTTTCTTCGGGTCGTTCTTTGTTTCTTCTATTTCGTTTTCAAAGTATCGTTTTTTGTTATT
>JAPYZS010003643.1:1322-13865 GCA_030522925.1 Trissolcus japonicus
TTTAAAAACATTTATATGTTAAAAAGTAATGTTATTTTGTTATCGTTAATATATCGTTATCTTTCAGTACTCACTTGGCAATCAAATTGGCAAGTTCTGGGTGCGAATTGCCAGCAATAATGACAATGTCTGCTGGTACCGGTCGGTCCATGGCAACAGAGGATTGTGACGCAGGAAAAAAGTTTGCGACTAAGAATCAGACACAAAAAAAGAAATGATGAATTTAATTGTTTTTTTTTTTTCTACGACCAATGATATTGATGACTTTTTTTTTGTTGTCGCTATAAATAAATGTTTCGTGGTTGATTTGAATCGCGAGACACGAACAAAAACAAACAATCGAAGAGAGTTGCCGTAACTCGCATTCCACGCCTGATAACAAATACAGTGAGGCAGATGCGATCAAATTACAAGTGGGCTTCTATCAATCGTGGCAAATTATCGATCGATGCAAAACACGTTTCCGAGTCAACGACGTTCAACAAAACGTCACGCAAATTTTCGATTCTTTGTCTTTATGATTTCTTTTTCGGTCTGCAAAAAAATGAGCATTTTTGTTTGTTTACTTACGTCTAATGAAGTTTTAGTCTCCGACTGACTTTTGGGATGGACTTGTCCTTCAAAATCCACTACATCTTTCCAATCGCTAACAAGTTGAAAAGAGCAGCTTCCGTTGGACAAGAAAAACACGTTAAAAGCCACTCTGAAACTGTTCCAGGCGCTCCGCGAAATTTGACCGAATTAACAGCTGTTTTGATTGTCTTGGTGGTTGCTTTTTGGAGCATTGTTTACATCAACAAAAACACAGGTGGCGCTAGACTCACGAGCGGGAGTTTTTGAATTTTCAAAAAAATGAATTTTAAGTAAAAAACCTTTGACCTTCACCATAATTTGATGAAGGTCATAAAAGTAAACATATTTGTAGCAAATATAATATATTTATTAATAAAAAAAGGATACAACATTTTTTTTTAGGTTACAGAAGATGCATTATTGAAGGTCATTTTTGTTTATTTTTTGTTCAGTTGTTTTTTCAATTTGTTTGTATATTTTTTGATTGGATGTAAAGGATAGAAAATGATTTTTTTGATAGGCATCACATAAAAATTGATCGTTGAATCGTCAGAATCTATGAGATCGCGAGATTTTATTTTTGGCGCTACTCAGAACGCATGATCTGTAAAACGCTGCTGCACGCCGACGTTTGAGAGTATAAAACGGGTAGTTTTGGCGTAGATCCAGAAGCGAACGGAGTTTTCGGACGTCAAAGAGCTTGCGAGCTTAATGTGTCGAACTTTCCGATTTTTTGATACGTTTAAAAAAAAGAACATTGTAAGTACCAAAAAATTAAGTTTACTTTTTTTAACAGAGCTGAAACAAGTTTTTACAGTTGGTTTTTGGTTTTAATTGAAAAAACAATTGTGATCGCAATTCGGATTCTCTTTGAAACCATTATAATTTTATTTATAGAATCTAGAGTTAAATCTACAGTCAAGATCATTATAAGTGATTTGCAAACAAAGAAAAAAGAATGAAAAAACTTTTAAGAAATTGAATAGTCAAAATCAGATGCGATTTACTTAAAACAACTTTTGTAAATTGTTAATACCCCTTTTTTTTCTTTGTTACACGAAAAAAAAATAGATTCTAATTATAAATTTCAATTTCACGTGATATTTTTTTGCGTAAAATCGTTAAAAACTTTTTTCTAAAAATTGTGATTTTTGTTATAAAATATTTGTGTGCTGGAATAAAATTCAATCTTTCATATTCACAATAAAATTATTCCGAGAGTGTCAGATTGTTCACGTTTTATTTTCATTCGATTTATAACAAAAAGAACTTTTTTCGGTTACTTGATCATTCAGGCATTTTTGGCCAAGGTACAAAATAGTGCGATTTTTTTGTCATCAACAAAGAATCAGAATCGCATTTCTATATATAGTTCTATGTCTCACAATGAATTTTCCTCTTCAATATTCAATGGCACTTTTTAATAATTGAACTGAACAAAATATCTGTATCTAACTTTATAGTCGAGTTTCTCAACATTATTTTTCAAGTTTTTTCAATATTTATTTTTCGCTTTCTATGAATTTCTGATTCTTGCGTTTTTTTTATTGTTCCATTTCGCTTTGTTTTTTATCGTTTTCTTATATTTCATTTTTGTTTTGTTTACTCTTTTGTTTTGTTATTGTTGTTTGCTTAGTAATTTTATTGTTACGAAAAAAAAACAAATTTTGTTTTCAAGTACCAAATCTTGTAATACAAAAAGATTTCCGGCGTAATCTAAAACTTTTTAATTTTTTGTAGATACATCGTAAATTTTATTTTTAGTACAAAAAGAAAGGTTATTGAAAATGGATCACGAGCGATCAGAATGGTTGCGCATCATCTCCAATTTAACCGCCACAAATGAGAAGTTAGTCAACGCTTATAATTATACTCTGAGGCGTTTGGAAAACGTCACATTCGGTGGTTATTCAAATGCAATGAAAAAGCGGGACCTTCCGCGATGCCCGGGGAGAACTCAGAAGTGGAGGGAAAAGAGATGGACGATTCATCAGATGAAGGATTTGAGATCCGGAAAATTGGCACGGATGAAGAAAAAAGGAGAGTCCAAGAAAGATTGGAAAATTTTTCAAACTGAAATTCAGAAGGCGATTTTAAAATTATCGGAGGGGTTGGAAAATCAGAAGAAAATTATCTGCGATTTAAGAGAAGACTGCAAAGTTAGTATTGGATAAAAAATACAACCGAACAAAAATTAATAGCAAACAAAAAAATAATGATTGATTTGTTATAGTTAATTAGAGATTAATTTGTTGTTTTCATTTGTCAGCTTTTCAAAAGCCAAGACGTGACAGATGTTGATACATTCCGACTAGAAAATAGTGATGTTTTTCAACGTATTTCAACATTAGAAAAGGAATTTAATGAGTTGCAAAGAAGAGTTCAAATTGTTTCTCAAACAGACGAAAAAATGTCAATTGAACCGGAACCACTTCTGAAAATTAATCAGACGGAAGTTATGGAATCAGGTGAACGAACTTTTGAATAAAAATTGTGTTTCTTTTTAGTTACATAGAAGTTTTAATTACTGAATGTCACTTTTTTCAATATCTAAAATTAATTTTCGATTGAAAAACTAATTTTTTGCAGATCCTGTAGAACCTGCCGAAAGGACTTCGAAACTAGAAGATTTTAAAAAAGAATTGTCAAATAAACGGGAGTTACGAAAACAAGCGCTGGATGTAATTTCAAAGGAGATGAAAACGTTGAGACAAGAATTACAGACTGAAAAAGAAGCTCATGCAGAAACTTCAAAGATTTTGGAGAATTTGAAGGAAGCCAAAGTGGAATCGCAGGATTCAGAGGACAAATCTGATTGTAATCTCAGGACTGAGGAATTCGAGGCAATCAGAATCTCAGATTCATTAAAAGTAAACAAATTTAAACATGATTTAAAAAATAATTTTATTTTTTTAATTNNTTTTTTTAGATTTCGAACGAGATAATGAATAATCTTCGTTTCGAGCTGGAAAAAATGGATGATCTCAGGTACCAGCTAGGAAATGACGCAGAGGCTCACAAATCTGAGATAGACAAGTTGCGAAAACAGGGCGAAGAGCTGCGCCTGCACCTGCGACGACGCGAAAATCAAATCGGCGAGTTGAAGGATCGTCTTGCCCTTATCCTTGTTAAATTCGACGACACAACATTTTTGGACACGGACGACGAATTGAAATTGGAATTGCGCCATCAGATCGACGACCTGGGCCGGTTTCGACGGCTGCACCAAGTTCGTTGCGTAACTCTCGAGGAGTTGAACGAATCTGCCGTTGCAGATTTGAATCAAACCAAGGGCACGCTTGTAAATGTTCGAGAGAATCAGGACGAGATTGAAGAGGAATTGCAAAAAGCCAAACATAAGGTTATTAAATAAAATTAAATTTTTTTGATTTTTTTTTATTTCATTCAAAGTAAAAAATGACATTCTTTTGACATTTTGGAGGTTTTTCAAATTTTTTTACCATTTTTGTTATTTTTGTTATTTTGTTGGTGTAGGTGAGCGTCCAAGATGGCGAAATTTCCAGTTTAGAATCCCAACTTGGATTGGCAAAAGCTGATTGCAGAGATTTGCAGGGACAGATTTCTATAATAAACACTCTTTTCACGCAAATTTTGCTCAGTGGATTATCTCCGGAATTAGATCTCGATCATCTAACAAAATTATTACAAGTAAATAAAATTTTATAATAGAAATAAGTTTTTAAAAAAAAGTGAAACTTAGAAATTTATAAAAGTTTTAAAATGTTTATAAACATAATTTCATTTAACTTTTTTTTTAAGGAAAATCATGATCTGATAAGAGATATGACCAACGGTAACAACGCAGAAGCTTTACCGAAATTATTGTTGGATCTGATTGAACAAGTCGATGGTCGATCCGAAGTGCAAAATGAAATAAAAGAAGAGAGTGAGATTGATAAAGAAAATATTGCGCATAATTTGCCAAAGGTATGAAGACAATATAAAACTGATCATAGAAATATTGAATAACGAAATTAAAAAATAGATTAAAAAACAAATATAATTAATTTTTATAAAAGCAAATTAATTTCAAACGAAATTGTATCAAAAAGATTTTAATTGATTGAATACAGTTTACTATACTAGAATAATTAAATTAATTATTTATTTGTTTAATTAGTGAAGTTAACATATTATAACTTTATAGGTTTGGCGAATTCTGATGGAACTTTTGAGTTGTTACGAAGTCAAAACCCCGATTGTATCGTCGGATTTTTCAGCCACCGACAGTTGTTACAAATCGGTCGATACTCCAAGTGGACCGCGGCTGGTTATATCGGTCAGCAAAACTTACATACGACTTAAGGAACTAATTTTAGAAAAGAAACAGCTTGAAAAAGAAATGAACAAGATGAAACGGCTGAACTTCCATCTGGAAAATAAACTTCTGAAGCAGGTAAATTTTTATTAAAGAGAACAAAAATTAACTGACAAATTAAATCTAAATAAATTAATTTTTTATCTTAACTATCAAAATACAAAAACTGTCACAATTTTTTAACGGAAAATATGAAGGTTTATTTAAATCATCTCGAAAAAATGAAAAAAAAATCAAATATAGATAACGGAACGCAAAAAAATTATGACGAATTAGCAGAAAAGAATTTTAATTATAAAAACTATTAAAAAAACAAAGCAATTTTACTGTGTAGAGAACGTCAAGACCTCATATTAGAGTACCCACAAGGCAGGGTTCTGAAACATCAAAAAAATTCAAAAAAGTCATGACATAACCTCCAAAAACTCAAAATTTATCCGTAGAGGTTATGTTTCATCCAAAAAATCAAGTATGAGGGTATTTTTCCATGTAAAATTTTGCGCTCTTTTCATTTCTGGTGTCAAAAAGCTTTTTTCTTGCGAATATTTTGGTTTGATAAACTAAGGAAATTAATTTTTAGGAACAAAGATTGTCGACGGTATCAGACGAACTATCGAAAACATGGACGATTGTAGACCGCATGCAGGCGCAACATCAGCAGCTTCATACGCATGAAAAAATTTTAAGATACGAGCTGCAGCAGAAACGAAAAATGTTACAAGAACTGAAACAAGAACTGGAGTACTGTCGTGAGAAATGGGAATCGGCGAGGCAGAAAAACACGAACACAGAATTGGAATGGCGAAGTTTGCAACAGGAATTCGTCGCTAGGAAAACTAAATTCAGTCATACCGATCCACTTAATAGGTAATATTAAGTCAATTAATTAATACAATTTTATAATAAATTTTTTTTCTAAAAAACAAAATTGTTTCAGTCCTGAAAGTGGTTTTGGAGATTCACAAGACGAAGAAGACGAGACGAAAAAATTGAACGTTGGAAAATTAATGAATCTGGTGAAAAATAAAAGGAAAAAATTGTTAGATGTAAGTTGAAACATTTCTAATTTTTTTTTTTTCAATTTTAACACATTTTTTAATTTGAAAAATTGATAATTTTCAAAAATGAAAAAAAAACTTTAGGATGAAAGTCAAGCTTCGTCTTGCGACGTAGATTCCGAGGCCCAACAAGACGAGACATCTGCAGAACCTAAAGAATTATCCTCAGACATTACAGAGCCACAAGAAGAAGAAGCACTAGAAGAAGACATTGATTCAAGCGTAATCGATGAAATCAAAGCAATAACTTGCAGTTCGTCCGAACAACCCGATGTAAGATCCAATTTATTTTTTACTTTTTCGCAAAAATTTACAAAACGTAAAACAAACTTTTCTAAGTGAAAACATTGAAAGAAATTAATTATTTTAAAGAAAATGTTATTTCTAGTGACTTTTTAGTGGATTCTGGGGACTTTAAGCAGGAAAATGATCAGGAAAAATTTTTTGTGGATCTAGTAATTTATTACCAAATCTAGCAATTTCTGGTTATTTCTACTAACTTTCGAAATGACTTTTTTTCATGATTAATTTATATTTTTGGCATTTACAGATCTCTTCCAGTGCAGATTCAAATGATCCTTTAGATAAAGCTTTGACGAACGTGATTCGAAATCTGATTAAACTTGACACAACTTCCTATACAAACTATGAGGAAGCTGATAAAGAAAATGTTCCTGTGTCAAGCGAAGAAGCCATTACTGAAAGTGATGATGTCCCCAACCGATCTGTAACGTTGGAGAAAAGTATGAAAACGAAAAAAAAAGAAATAAAAGCAAAAATTAAATTAATTAAAGAATTAAAATTTCAATAAATTATATAAAAGGGTTAGAATCGAAATATTTAACTTTTATTTTTTTCAGGTGATGCCGAGGCTGTTGAAGAAGCAACTCCTACCGACCGAGCAGCACGGTTGAAGCACTTGGAAGAGCAGGCGGAATGGCTTTTGAAAAAAATGAGCGCGACGAATCGTCGAGGATCCGCACTGAGCAACAAACTCGAAGAACTGCACGAGGTTTATGGACACGTTCCCACCCCGCCGGAATTGCCGGACGTTTTACCGGTTTTTAAAATACCAACACAGTCTGATTTACATGTAAAATGTCAACTTGATAATTTCAACGAAATTAATCTTCACTCAAAATCATAATTTAACTGATTTTGAATTGTTAATTTTCGATGTTCCAACCAATTTTTAAATCTAATCTTGAACACTCATTTTATTGTTTGCATTTGCAGATCGTCGAAGAAACCTCTCAGGAATGCCAAACCTCAAACCACGATTAACATCTCGGAATAAGGTAAAACTAAACGTTACAGTTCAACTTGTAAAATTGTATCTACGATAACTCAGTGATAGTTTGTAAATTATCTGTCTAAGGTTTTTTTTATCACGAGATTATAAATTTTATAAACGGTCAAAGACATGAATAAAATGTTTCTTTATTTAAAAAAGACCACAGCTTTTCAACAAATACATTTTCAAAAAATATCTTCTTTGTACAAACGTTTTAAAAAAGTTGTCTCAAGGCAGTTGTCTGGTTCTTTCAAGTTCCTCAACAACCTCTTTCAGTTTCTCCTCAACCTTCAGCAAACCCTCGGTTGTTCCCGGATCGTCCAGCTGTTCCATCTTGACTTTCGTAACGACAGATTGTAAGGACAATTTCGCGCTGCCCAACATGGAGATACTTTTTTGTTTCGAATTGCTCTTTTTCGAACAGTCTAGATAAGCTTCGGCCAGTCTCACACACAGATCCAGCACTTTGAGAACGTTGTCCCGTTGATTGCACCAAGTCGGGTCTGACGTGGCTGTTCTATATGCGCGTTGCAGATGCTGCGACGCTCGTTCGTTGTCTTTCAACGCTGCAATTGCTCCGTAGATAAGCCACACGTCGGAATCGCTCGCGACTAACGACGTAAGTCGACCGAACAACTGGAGAGCGTTCTCAACTAGTCTCTGTGTCGCTGACGAGTCCTCGGCCGTCTGATTCGGATCATTGAATTTTTCAACAAGGTATCTTTTCATTATCTCCAACACTTCTATGTCTAAATGCTGTCCTTTCAGATCTAAAAGTCGGTGATAACAACGAATCACCTGAAACAAAATTATATTTTAATTTATATTTCTAGATTTATTTTTCTATGTTTCTACTTTTTTCATGGGAAACGAAATTTTAGATTTCCATCGTACTTCGCCAAACATTTTCAAGTCAACGCTGGTCACCATCAAGTTGTCCCAGACTTCCCAGCGATCAAAATTGTATTTAACTGCTTCTTTTAAACAGTACCAGGCACGTTGCTTTTCGTTCAATTTGATGTGAGCCTTTGCAAGGTTATTCCATGCTTCATAATTCTGAAATTATGAACAAATTTATCATGTAATGAATTGCCTCTTTAAGTATGATTTTTTAAATATTTTTCCATTAATACCCCTCTTTCCAATTCACAGTATCTGTAATAAGCAGTGGACGCCAGTTTCCAATTTTCCACAGTCAAAGCAGCGTATCCAAGTTTCAACCAAACATTCTCCTGGACATTGTTGAGTTCAACGGATCTTTGAAGATGAGGAATAGCTTCAGCGAACTAAAAATGTCATTTTTCAAACATGAAAAATCTCAGTTTACAAATTCAACACTTAAACTGAGATTAAAATTATTGAAAATTGAAAATGAAATGTTGAATTCAAAATTTTCAACTAGGACTTTTTCATAAGTGACTCGACCTTTTTCTTCGAGTAGTAATATAAACCCCAGTGTCGTTGAGCTCGACTGCTCTTCATCCCAGAAAACTCCCAGGCTTCTTCGTAATATTTTTCCGTATCCAACACGTCTCCCAGAAGGCACAACAATTTCACGGTCGTTTTTTTCGCCAATTCCTGTTGTATTATCTCAGCAGCCTAAAAAATCATTTAACAAAAATGAATAAAAACAATTGTAATAAACAAACAAAACAAATTTAAAAAATTAATGTTTAAATTTTACTTTATGTTTGAGTTCCAACACCGTATAACAAACAATAACGTCCTCCCAAAGTTTGAGATTCAGATAAAGATCCAGGGCACTCTTGACCATGCCCAGATTCAGCATTAGATCAGCCAGGGACTGTTTGTAGCTCCAAATAGGCACCATACCACTGGAGAAAAAAAAGTCCAGTCGTTCCGCTACCTCAGGTTTCTCGTTCCTCATCTGTTCAGTCAGGTGTTCCAGCTGCATCATCGATCTCTCGACTGTTCTTTTATGGTTCGCTTCTAATCTGCAGCGTTGATAGAGTGCCGTCATTTTTAATGCCCAATTTTTTGAACCCTCGATTATCGGTTCCAAGTACGAGGCCAGTTTTTCGTTTAATAAATTGTCCCTTGGTTCTGAGATGCGCATCTGAAAACTGAAATTAAAAAAATATTTTAGACGACGTATAATTTAATATAATTAATTTTTCAAAATCAATTTAAAATTCATACTATTTCGTTATCAAGACTGATTCCTCAAGAACTCCAATAACAGCGCCATCTGGCTTCTGAGAAAACTGGATCTTTTCCAACCGAAGGTCATCGTTCAAGGCCAAAGGTTTCGGTAAATTCGTACAACCGTTTGTTTCCAAAACCTCCTGGCCAGTTTTGATGTTGAGGAACAGCTGCGGTTTCTCCTCCTGTTGGTACCTGGTTCTCTTTCCCAGGGCTCCGTCAAGATTCAGCTCGAGTTTGAGCAACTTCTGCGCCTCGTCGACGTACTTTTCCGACAACGCTGCGTCCCTCCTCCCTACATAATAGTGACTTAGCTCCAAAAAGTACAAAACTTTTAGATTATCATCCTTAAAAAGATCATCAGAAATGGTTCCTATGATCTTTTCAGTTTCTCTTGAAAGACTCGCCGACGACTCGTCCAAGATATTTTCAAGCAGACAGTGTGCCCGAAATAGCCACCATCTTGCAATTGGGAGTTCCGATTGCACTTGTGGATTTGCGAAAATTGTCATCGACAGGTACAACAGTTCCGGTTGCACGACATTTTCATTGACCTCCTCGTACTTTGACAGTTCTTTGAGCGCCTGGTTTTTTAAAGATGGAAAATATTCCGTCTCCTCGAAGGGTCCCGTCCAGTTGTTCTGCACAAATTTCAATAACGAGGTGATGCCAAGTTGTAATAGTTTCTCGTGGCTGGTGCCTTGCAAAAATGTGTCAATGCTTTTTTCAACTTCGTTGGATGTTGACAAACAATCCACGAGGGATTTGCAAAAATCGTCCTGCAGATCCTCCAGCTTGACTTTAAAGTGGGACGAAAATGAGTCATCTTGGAACATTGTTTCTGAAATCAGATGTCATGTAAACAAAATTGAAAATTAGCAGAGGTTATAAAAAATAATAAATAATTGAAACAACAATACAAACAGAAATAGAAACAAAATAATGAAAACAAAATTATAAAAAAAATAAAATAAAACAAAACAATAACAAAACAAAAAGGATCAATTTTATTTGTTAACAAATATTGTTTACAAAGTTATTTCGAAGGTTATTTGAAGGTTACAACAATAAACAATTGTTGACAAGATGTAAATTAAAAGGAAAACAAACTCACGTGTGTCACTCATTGCTTTAACAATCACATGGGGCTTGTGAATCATGTCACTAGAATCATTTTATCTAGTGACATTCTAGGGACATTTTGCTAACAGTCCCTCCGTCTCTCTCGCTCTCGTGGCAACAATCAGTGATGAGTAGAAAGATGGTGATAAACGTCAATGGTTGGTGCGCATATACGCGATGTAACACTGTGCATGAGATGTTTCATCATTGCGCATGCGCAGTTTCCATGCCAAAGCAGACGGACGAGAACTGTTACGTATAAAGGTATTTTGGCATTGCAATTTTATTAATTAATAACGAATTTTGCATCGGGAACAGCCTGCCAAATTTAAGTTTGTTTTTGGTTTCAGGCGAGTAACAAATAAACAATAATCATGGGACAGCGTAAGACACTGCAAGGTCTGACCATCGCGGACTTGAAGAAACATCCTTCGGTGGGTACAAAAACGATTCGACAATTCTTGTCATTCGCTACTATATTATCAGGCTAATTTTATTTTCCATCTTTTAATATTTCTTGAACTTCGTAATTTTGCAATGTTGAAAAAAGGCGTCCATGTCAGGTTTTTTGAAAAAATAACAAAATTTTGACATATCGAGTTTTTTCTCAGGTTCTGATCTGTAGGTTAGAAATAGTTATAACTAATTATTTTGCGAACTTGGGTTTTGTTTCGCAAACAATGATATTGAATTGACCTTCAGAAAATTGTGTTTATTGACATGACATGACAATATACGAATGAAAGAAATAAAAATAAATAAATTATATATAATGTATGAATTCTGATGTCAACATTGTTTTGCAGCTTATCCCCCTGTTTGTGATCGTCGGTGCTGGTGGACTCATGGCAGCTATGTATACCTGGAGGTTGGCTGTTAAAAATCCCGATGTAAGTTGGAACCCGAAGGGTAACTCTGAGCCTTGGGAACGGTATGCTAATAAGCAATACAAGGTAATAAAAACTGAGACAAATAAGTAATATTTATAATAATTTAATGAAATATAAAATATATAAAAATCGTCATATTTACAACAACAAAACAATACACAACTATTAATTTGTTTATTTATCTTTCAGTTCATTACTATCGATGGATTTGAACCAAGCAAAGCACCAAAATATTAAAGATGAATAAACATAGCAAGAAATTTGAAACAAAACATTCAGTTGTATGATCTTGTAATTATGAACACTAAAATAATAAATTCCAATTAGCGTTATCTGTTATTTCAAATGAAACCAACCATTTTCGTACTTTTTACGGGTCCTTCCCGTCAAAATTCATGTGTTTTTGACCTTTGTTTGACCCGTAACTCAACCCTGAAAATGTCTGGACAAAATTTGTTAATTGTTTCAAAAAATGACAATGTCGTTAAACAGATAAATTTGCGTTTAGTTTTTTCGACTTGTTATTGTTAAGTTTCATTTTGTTATTAAGAGGTGTAATTAACTTGAGGACATAAAAAATGCCAGGGATACTAAGTTGTTACATAACCTCAAAATAAAAGTTCCCTCTGGACACACAAGTCTGGGCAGTTTATTTTGGTCGGATTTTTTTTGCCTTTTCAACTATGTCCAACGGGTGGGAAGAATTTTACTCGAAGAATCCGAAACCGGCGGATTATGAGAGGAGCATACAACTGCTGGACGAGTTTTCGAAGAAACATTATCAAGCGAATCGTGACATTGTTGTTGTAACGGTAAATACAAAAATAAAATAATCAATCGTAAAAGAAAACAAATGTTTTTTTTTATAAAAACAAAAAAAAATTATAAACAGATGTACTATTGTTGTTTTTCAAGTACGAAAAATAAACAAATATAACCTCAATTAGATTTTTAATTGTTGATAAAAAAATTTGTTTTATTATCATATATAAGAAACATTTTTATATTTTTTTGTATAAGAGTGGGGGAACGACGGTGCCATTGGAACACAACACGGTCCGCTTTGTTGACAATTTTAGCGCAGGCACCAGAGGCTCGGCGTCC
>JAPYZS010003648.1:0-14967 GCA_030522925.1 Trissolcus japonicus
AATTGTTAGTTGAATAGTATTTTTTCATCACTTTTTTAGGAAATAACATGTAAAGTCAGTACCATCACACGATTCAGATGAAAACTAGTAAAAATTACTACTTCATTTCTATCCGTGTGAAGTATAACCGAAGTATTGAAATTTATATATCTGCCACTACAGCCTCCCATTACAGCCGCCCACTCTGATACCATAACGAAGCCAGCAAGAAGCTGATAAAGAGAGTTGGAGAAATCTCCTAAATTCTCAAATTCTCTCTAAATCCTAAAACTAAAATCCTGAAATATATATCGCGACTCGATAACTGAGACCTTACAATAAGCTGAGATTATATATTTGAAAGTCAGTAACAAAAATTTAAACACAAAAGCGCGTAGTCGCGCGAAAGTTATGCAATAATTCCGTCGGCATAACGAATTAGCCGATAAATTTTGTCCTGCCAACAATTATATGTTGAAAACTTTTCGCAAAAATGTATTTAAATTGCAACTACAAGAATCTGAACATCAAATTTTTCATCGTCACACTGATAGTGAAAGAACTTTTGCCGAATACGTATGGCGCAGTCAAATTTACGATTCTTTTTTAGTGTCGAGGTTAAAGCCGATGAAAACAACGATGTACCAGATAAATATAAGAGTCCACTCTAAGACTTTACGTTTTATGCCGTTTGAAAGATATAAAATATCCGCTTTACATTCGCACACTCTCTGTGACTTTAATACTCCGTAATTGGTGTGCATACTTGCTTCCATCTCGATACCCCTCATTTATCTCTATTGCACGACTTTAACTCGTTTCCCACCTTAAACGCCGGTTCTTTACTACAAACTCTGAAATTAGTTTCCACAATTATTTCATATTTGCCAAAGTCTCGCGCTGCTTGCTTTTGACAATCTTTTCTCTCTTTGACCTTACAATTTCCAGTTACCGTGCCATTCACAAGCAAACCAGTCGTTAAAAGTCACGTTATCTTTTCACAACTTTATTTTATTTCGCGGAATCCACCTGCCAAAATGCAATTAAACCTTCATGCGAAAATCAAACAAATTCTAATCAATTTTTTTTCGTTGCATTAAATACCTTCCATTTGAATATTTGAATCGACATCTAAGTAAATCATCGCTTTGTGAGCTAATGATATATTTAATCGCAAAGTTAGTACCATTTAACTATATTTAGCTTCTCTTTCGACCAAACTAACTCACAACGTTTAACCATATTTTACATCGTACATTCATTATACAAGTAGCTCTATCTCCTTTACGAACGTGAAAATGTTTTATTCGCAGGATTAAACTTCAAAGAGGTTGCTTGCAGATCCCTTGAAATCTTTTTAGACCGATTCACTAAGCTGTGCGTACTTTGATACTTATAATAATATGTGTAAAGTTTATTAAAATGTCTATACGGTTTTCAAAAATACTTAGATGATGAAACTCGTTCTCAGAATCATTCAATGTTTATAAAGATAAATGTTAATTTAATCAAATCGTACTACACCGACCTCGCATACCTATATTTGCAATAAATTTTTTCCACGCCCTCGTAACGATCAATTCCCACCTGCGCCCTCTGCTGCGTCGGTTCACCAACGAGAATATTTGCGAGAATGCGCGTACCAAAGCAATAAGTCTCGTAAAATTGCAAGTTACAATTTTCGATAAATAAATATTCATTGGATTTTAATTACGCGCTTCAAAACGCATTTATTGTCGGACTAAACAGTGATCCGAACTACTCAATGTGATATAATCGGATTCAAAATATGACATTCTTCTCAACAATGTCTCTTTTATATTTTTCTTTTATTTTTTTTAGGCATGTTTATTTGTCAAGCAGTTACAACTGCTTGACAATAGTTATACTAACTGGTAATTGAATTTATCGTATAAAAATATGTGGAAACATCGTTGCAAAGTTAGTTCACAAGCGTTACTCTGTATAAACGATGAGATGTCTCTCTCTTCTAGTCATCATTTACACGCGACATCGAAAAGTTACTATGATGGAAAATTATACAACAACAAAGTCATTAACAACCTCAGTTGACACCCCTTTACGAGTTATAACATTGCTCGTGCAACTTATATAGACCAAAAGGTAAAAGTGAAAATCAAATTGGACTCTGTGAACTTGCGATAAGCTCCATATATAAATTTCCATATGATTTACACTTGCACATAAACTTAGCTTGTTCTACTTTTTATTCTCAAAGCTTAGATAATTAATTAAAGGAGTTTTGCGTAATTACCCTAATTCATGTTTACTATTTTCGTACATATAATCCAGTTACTTACGAACTCGACTTATGAAGATCGACCATAACAAGTTGGAATTTTTTCTAACAATTTTCGTTTTCACTCCCTCAATTTAATTTAATTTTGAGTATACAACAGTAATTCACTTTATTAACACCATTACGTCTGGCGATAGAATATTTATTTGAAAAAAAAAATACGGGCAAAACTGGGAATAATTAACATGTTATGCGGAGAGAAAAAATTACGAGTTAAAGAGGTCACGCTGAATTAACAATTACATCCGAGTTTCATGTTGCAATTGATTCTTGAGATCTCCTGAGAACATGAGTTGATTTCACAACGTCTCTTGAATTCTAATATAGCCATTTCCATTTTCTTTTGACATTATACTAGTGTAAAATAGCTCGATCGATCCCGTTATCCTTGTAAATAGATAAGACACTATCGAGAGGTGAAAAATTGTTCACAAAACAAATCGCATTCTGAATTTCTTTATCGAATCTTTTGCTCGCGATCCTTTTACTATCAGCTGCAAAAAAAACATTCTAAGATAAACCAAACATTAACATGTTTTGAGAAACTGAAAAATTGTCAAGGAAATGTTTATATCAATTTTCATTGAATTTTTTAATAAATAGTGACACTTGTGAAACTGATTTGTGTTTAAAAATAGTATAACAAAACTGACGGGATCTCGATCCAATCAATTTCAGATCGCGAGTTAACAATTGGTTGGCAAGTCTTTATTCGTGTCCAGCAGTTAACATTCAATCTAAGTTTATCTAGAGTTGCGAACAGAGTATAAGCTATAGCGTGAACAACCACGAAATACCAACTGGGATATCTTTGTGAAAATCAAAGTGATGGAATGTGTGGTGCAAAGAGCACAGTTTCGTGTACGAGGTAGCGATGAAAAGTTTGATGGGCTGAATGTAAGATATTGAGACTGCAACAAGGTCTGAAGGGAGTCATCGCCAAAATTAACAAGGTCGATAAGAATGGTCGAATCAACAGTCGCGACGAGGACATGGCGAGGGAGAAATTAACCTGGCAATGAAGTGACATCGAACGAGGACGCCGCCATTGCCTTCTGGGAATCCAAGTCGGTAACTATATTTTCAACGCAGAAAGGAACTATTCGAAAGTCCTAAGCGACTATAAAACTTTTGCCAAACTCAATTCTCTTCTCGAAACCTCACATCGAAAATTTTTCTTCTTATAAATACTAACGCTCTCTCTTTTCCCTCTTGCTTCTGTCGTTTTTTAGCTCAGAGACTAATGCGATTTCATGCACAACTCGATGTGACATGTCGTAGAACAATGTTTGTTTACTTAATTGAAAAGTGATTTTTGATGTCAAACCACTGAAAAAACAAAATATTCCATCTACTGAGTAAATACAACTCATCTCCCAATATAAGAGTAAAAATTTGATATAATAATTGTTATTATCAATTTATTATCATTTTATATAAATTATTAAAATTTATTAGTTCATTAATTCATTAAACCATTGCATCATTCAATGATCACTCGATGAATGCACCATAATCATGTGAATGATGTTAATTTCCTTACAAATTTTACAATAAATAATTTTATCAAACAATCATTGGATAATAAAACTTATTTTTATACCACAAATTATTTGTTGATTTCACGTTGTTGATTACGGTCATTCATTTTTAGTTTTTACTAAAAAAAAAGAAAATTGATGACCCACTTTTAAAATTTCGTTTATTGTAAGTAACAAAATGCATGAGATATCCAGGCTCGCACATTATCTTTTCGCAGGTTTGCAAAAACAGCTTAAAGTATAAATCTGTCATCAATAGATAAAAATATTGTTTATAAATTTTTATAAAATTTGACATATTTTAACCTAATCAGGACTATTACCAGGTCTGATCAGACCTGGAATTTTTTTCCTGGAATATATTAAATAAGTTCAAAAATTGATCATTCAATGGATCACTCACCCTTAATAATACTGAACGTCGAACATCAAAGCAAGTTATTGCTTCTGCAGTTTTAGATTCTATATGGAAATATAAAAAATATGGTAACACTCAAAAAATGATTTTAAATAAAAAAAGGAATTCGTGTCTCACATGCATACGTAAATTTAATGCTATTATAAATATCCGTTCCTTTGTTCTGTAAAAAACTAATATTATTGAATTGAAATAATACATAATAATGCTTCATAAATAATACTTATTAAAATTACATTTTGCTAATGATGATTGACATACGTACAAATAACAATCAATACGAATTCCTCAAACGTATAAAAAATAGTTGAATTTGAATAACAATATTATTACATAAAACATTATTCTTAATATTTATTATGTTATTGTTATATTTTTTCCCTCTAGAATATAATAAAAATTACAGTCGATTAAAAACAAATTTGAAGAAGACAGAATCCTTTTTATTTGAAGTGATGCGTTTCTGAAATTTGTACTCGATATAAATACGAGAACTAACCTATCTAAAATATGCTGATAATAGGGTAAACGCACCAGTGAATGGTCGCTTAAGATTTGGTACCAATGAATGGTCACCCATTTGAAATGTATTGTCTATCTTCGTCACTCTAATGCAATGAACATTCATTGGTGTCTGACCATTCACTGGTGCCGTCACTTTACATTAATTATCTCTGAGAAATATACTTGTAAAAGTTTATAGTTATATGCTTAACAGAAATTAATTTTTCAATATCAATAGCATAGTTTATATTTTCTCTTCATATAATTTTCTAATAATACACTGAAAAATAATATTACACTGTCATCAAGTATATAATATACTTGTGAAAATCTACTTAAATTAAGTATATTTCACTTGAATGAAGTTTATTTTTACTTTTGTCAACTCCTGGAATGAAGACTATATATTCTTAAATGTATGTAAGGATATTTACTTCTTAATTCAAGTTAAATATACTTGATTCAAGGTAGTATTTTTTTCAGAGTACGATAACAACTTTATTGAATGAATATGTGAACTCATTAGAATCATATATAAATCACCTCGAAGATTTTTTATATAACAAATAAACATTTACATTTGAAAATAATATATGTAACAACAAATTTCATATTCCGTGAAAATGAAAAATCTCAAAATATGACAAGATTTTGAAAAATCACGATACTTCAAAATGCAACCTTTCGAAATTAAGTTTACAATGGTTAAAACACACTTGATGAGCAAAAATCGATAGAGCGAATAATCATCTTTCAAGTTTACAACTGCACCTCACATGAAGTGCCAAAAAAATGTTTCAATTGAATTGCAATCTAGGTGGCTTTGGATTTCTGTGATTTAGTTTCTGTGTATCATGATTCCCACGTACAGCTGAGCTCATTTTTGACCGCAGTTTGCTATTTCTTTTCATCACCCTCTATGTTACGGAGCACGAAAGGCGCACAGTAAACATGCAGGTTATTCGGTCAAAAAGCTACTAACTTTTATTTCCCAAGAGCAGTGTGCTGCATTCACTTGATTTCATCATAGAGCTAGTTTCATTTAAGCTTCATTTTCATTAATATCATTCTGCAAAGAACAATTTTCATATTTACAAACAACAATAAATTAACTTGCACAGCTGTTCGATGCAATTATAAGCCATTACTTACTTTTTCATGACTTTCTGTAAGTTCGACACAATGTTTGTGCACAATTAACCGGACAGCACTATTTAATTTGTCATCGTTCGAGTTCAAAATAAAAACTTTCCCCACGATCAACCGTTTTCAAAATCTAGAACTACGCTGCATCTATGTCACATAAGTGTCAAAAACATGTATACTGCATATATGCATTATACATGTTTCGCCATAATGCCCCCTAATGACATCAGTTTTTTCTAAATGTCATAATCTGCGGGTATATACAGGGTGTCCCTAAAGGATAATACAAGCTTGATTCAATTAATAGTTTGAACAAAATTGCACACAGGAAAAATGCTTAAAAATTAAAAAATAAAACGTTAAAAATAAAAACGTTAAATTGAATTTCTGCAAGCTTGTTTGGAACATCAAAAAATACTCATACGGAACATTCGAGCAGGGAGAACTCTCGGGAACACGTTTGAATGATTAAAAAGTCGTGGTCTGTCCTACAAAGTTAATAAATAATTAAATAACTTATTGGATATAACTTTTTGGTATTTTGCTCATCAAAATCAAACCCTAAAAAAGTTGCGGGGTCAAAGTCTTCGGTTAACTATAAATTACACCAAAATTTGTTGCCTCCATTACGTAGGTAATAAATCTACAATCAACTTCTTTGCGAAATTTGAGAGGGGAGAACTCTTGGAAGCATGTTCACTTAGAAAAAAATTTGTTTTTGTGCGTCAGGATCTATCCTGCCAACAGCTCATTAGCAATGCTAGACCGATATCGTTTTCTTTTCTTACACTGCAAATTTTCCACAAAATTCAGCTCTCATTTGTTAAATTCTTGTTCAAATATTAATTATGAGTACGTCTCGTAATTCGAATATTGGACTAAAACTTTCTGCTCTAGCTTGGTATAAAAACAAAAAATTTGAAGTTTTGAGAAGAATTACAATTGTAAAAACTAAACTCAAATCTGGCATGAAACAATGATACCTTTTATTTGAATTGTAACTTTCGACCGTGTTCATTGAGAAAATATTTCGTTTAACAATTTAAACTTAATTAGGTGGTAGAGGAAATTTATTATCACAACTGCTAATGAAATAGCAAATAATATATTAAAATTACAACTTACAAACCGTGGATGAGATGTTCCGGATGTTATAGTATAAAAGCAGTATAATATTTTGTTGTAAAAGATCACCTTTCTTAAATTTTATTATGGATTTTTTTAGTTGCTAAGCATGCCTGTAAAAGTTTACGAGGCAGATAAATCGATGTCGAGGCAAATTAGCCCTTTGGAGACTTGCCTTTTGAATAGGAAAGACCATTTTTCATCATTTGAACAAATTTTCATGGGTTCTCATCCCTGCTCATATTTTTTATAGATTGTTTTTAATGTGCCAAACATGCCTGTGAAATTTTACGAGAGAGAAATATAGGAAAGTCATCATAATTTCGTCGGCATGTTGCGAGGCGTGTTGCAATTAATAATGTTTGTTAGCTGTTTTCCTATGTGTAAACAATATTTTAAATACATATCCACTCTATTTAGGTTATATTTTGGTTACACAAATGCACGTATCTGTGCAATTTATATGCCTCATATATGTTTTTTACCTGGATAAAAGTTAAGTTATTTTCTTTTCATTCATTTTTCATCTAATGAGTTTTTTTTATTATAATACAAAAAATATACAGTTGTCATTTTGGGGTGGTTATTTTGTAAGTACCATCTAAAAAGTGTTCTATCGTATTTTAATTCAGAGGATTTGAGGTATGAATGTATAGAAAAGAAGAAGCAGATGAGGACAAAAGCATAATTCTTTGGAGTCATGTGTCTTGTAGTGGTGGCAGCGGAAACTTATAAGGAAGCGAAAAGTGTATGTGTTGGCAGTGTATTTAGGTGGTAAGCATACACACGCATCCGCCTACGTAGTATTACTCGTTGGTCTTGACTTCCGTAGTCGCAGCTGCATTGGTCGCACAGCTAATGTCCGGCATCGTTGAATTTCAAATCGCGACCACTCGGTTACAGGACGGTTCACCACCGAATCCATACGAGTCCTTGCTTTGTCGTGTCGACGAAGAAAAGAGTGCCAAGTTGAACAAAGAGATTGCGGAAGAGGTGGTAAAAAGGTCATGTTAAACGACCTCCGGTAAAAAACAAAGAGGCAAAATTGCCGGTTTGTAACCGCTGCGCCAATTTCCATTTTTATTTACAATTATACTTTTTTGATGTTCATTTTGTACAAATTGCCTCTCATTTTTTATCAATTTCTTTTCTTTTTTTTTCACCGTTGAAAATTCAAGTTGATGAGAGTTTTGTGAATGAAACAAAACTGCTTTCATTAATCATAACAAACATGTTGTGATCAGCGACAGCTGTATAAATATATTTTGATCGTTATTTCGAAACTAATCTCTGTACACGGTGAATACTAAATACTGTAATTAATACGCGCTATATGTGTTTACTAGCACACATACTTGAACACAGACATAGTTGCATTTAACGGGCACCCCTGAACTGAACCAATATGATATGTTGGATTAAATCAATAAGGGTACCGTCAAAGTTCAAACTCAATGAGATGATGTAAACAATAGATATCTCTTCGAATATCTGTTGTTTGATATTTTGATGTAATAGAGTTTCACGCCTGGTAGAGTTAACACAAAATTAATTATATCAAGTTTGAGTTCAGCCGAACTTGGGCTTATAAATTACACGCGTGCATCCCCGCAAATTCAAATGTTTGACGCTAATGTGCAGAAGGAAGCAAAACATCGACAACTAATTATGACTGATCTTTATATCCAAACTATTAAATATGACTTTCGCAGTTAAGAGAAGAGCCTCTTGTTTAAGTGACAATTATTTTTTAAAGCAAAATGTTTTTTGTCTTAATAAAAATTATTATCTGAAATTCGCTCAAATTATTGAATCGGACAAAAAAAAGTTATTGGTAACAAAACGACGGATTATTTTTCGGTAGAAAAATATTTCTCTATCGCTAAGCTATAATTTAAAAAAAAATTTTAACAATTTATTTGAAAACTACAGAAAAGCCAATTTGTAATAACCGAACGTCCTGTATTTTTAAAATTACGAAAGCTTGCGATAAAGCGCGTTTAATATTTCAATCAAAATGTGGACAAAAAAGTGTACCTGACCGTTGATGCGAAAGTAAGTGGCGCCAAACATATGTTGTTCAAAGTGACAGTTAATGGCAATCGACCGGAGAGAAGCAGTGATTAGCACGTAATCGAATAAGGGTGAACGATCTCGATTAACGATAACCGATAGTCATCTGTGTAGGTATAACCAATAAATTAGTATACATGCCGTGTACGTCTAATTCAATAGCATTTCTTTTGTAGAATCATCGAGCAGGTACAATATAATGACTCAAGTGCGACTCCAAAGATTCTCGCAAAATATACAACGATCAAAAAAGTACATCAACCATAATATCATTTTATGGTTTCTATATAATTTTGTCACCTTTTGGCACGGGGTGATATATGATGCTACGAAAATTAGGTTCATATAATCATTAAAAACAATTTTTTTTTCGTAAACTTTTAACTATTTTAATGTTTAATTAATTTCAATTTCATCACTGAAAGACAATTTTATTAATTTCATCGATCGATGAAATAAATAAATATTGATATAAAACAGAATGTTTGTCAAATTATTTGATTTAATTGTTTTACAATGCAAACAAAATTGATGTGAAAGCCAGATTGATGCATGGATATAAGTAGAAAAGTTGAGCGACGTTTTAATTTAACCAATTGAAAGTCAACGCGCATCCAATATAATCGAGCTTATTTGCAAATGAATCGACAACGTGAGCCAACTAACACTGATGGCATCCTACGAACAACGCGCAGTTCTTTCCCTCAAACAAGATTTACATCGTTTTCCCTTGCCAACCGTGCCTGTTTCTCTCCAACAGATCTAACCCCTGACATCACTCAGGAGTAACACTGAAAACGTTTTCCTCGCCTTCCTCAGAGACAGCTGCCGACTAAAGGAAAGAATTTGTGACGCTACAATTTTATTTTCCACCTCCACCGTTAACCTTTTCTATCCTACGGGTATTTGCACTTGCCTATCATCTTTTACAAAAATCCAATTGCTTCGTCATTTCAAAGAAATAATCCACGATCAGTTGTGCAATTTCTTATGAAAATTATAAGATCTATTTTGTGATGCTACGAAGCTAACTGAAAAAATTTAATCCGTCTTGGCTTTTATCTTTTTTCTTTTCTTTTCTTTCTTTTTTTTTTTTTTTTTTTTTTTTTTTTTTTTTTTTTTTTTTTTTTTTTTTTTTTTTTTTTTTTTTTTTCTTATTTTTGATTCCTCGTTTGGCCGCGAGCGTTCGAGCTCCTTTTAAAGTTTATTATAAAAAATAACTCGGTGGAACTTTACCTCAAAAACTACATATCCAAGTGTAATTACTGAACTAACTTGTATAGTGAAATTATTCTCTATGCATAATACTAAATTCCGAAATGTATAATCGAGTTACCAAGATATCATTCGACGAACGAATTAATTCATTCGAAATCAAATTCTATTATCATACATCGAAATGCAAAACTTACTAGAATATTATTCCAACAAAGTCGACTTCAAACTTGGCTGCCGATCATAGATGTAAGTCGTTGCGTAACTTGAGTGTAAAAGGGATCGTCTGGATGATGCATAAACTAATTAAAAATGCATCGTAATTGATAACCACGAGCGCAAAAAGAGGAACTTGCAAGGTGGAAAGATTTTAATTAATGTTGCCCTTATAGTTGCTGTTGTATAACACTGTAAAAACGAACTCACCGTAATACAATAACAAAAATAACAAAATAATTGAAACCAGTTTCGGCAAAATTGAAGCAACATCAAACAACGGGAATGTACATCGTTCCATTATACTGGCACGGGATAATTCGCAATGGACATTGTAATTTGAAAAGCAAAGCTACCGTAAGATCTTTGAGGTGGAAATTTACACAATTGTAAAGATGACATGAGGAAGAGTCGAGCGATTAATAAATGCGGCAGAGTTTATACGCGGCTGAAGGAATAAAATAAAACCGAGTTGTGAGCATTTTTGCGGCTGGGTGAGCCGCTAATGTCGCATCTTCTCGCATGGCGCTTCGTCGCATCTACAAGTCACAAAAGTCTTGCCGCCTTGCCAAGCGAGAAATTGCAGCGACCCTCTGGCTGTCTTTGTGTTTGCCATAGTCGACTGCGATGTCAACATCTTCGCTTGGCAACTTTGTGTCGCTCATGTGTGCTGCGCGCACCTGTCCCAGATTTTATTTATTCGTACGTACACAAGCCACGGTGAGTGCTTTCAAACGATCAACTCTCGGGGCAATCGATCGACGCTCTCACTTAACAAATTCGCTCATTTCAGCTTTTATAAAATGTATGTCTAATTTAGTTGGAAATGTTTGTTCCTAACGCCCATACCAAGAGTGGAAGCCGAGTGCTTTTCCCTTTTAGTAATTTTGTTTCCTCCGTTTTCAAATTGTAGAGAACAGTGTGTTGTCGTGCTATTCCAGAGAGTTCGTATGAACAAAAGTGCGATCACGGTTTTCAATTTTCTATTATTCAAGTTAACGAATCTTTTGAAATATTGTCATCTGACACAAGACCTTTATATACGCAGGTTTCACGAATTTTCATTTCAAAAACCAACGTATTTTGTATTGTGCCCTTAATACTATAGGAGTACCAAGGGGACCAATTTGTCACTGTTTGAAATTGAAATGTTTCTCAAAATAACACAATTTTCAATAGATTTAGTTGATATTTTGTGACTTTTATTTCATTACTTTTCGTAAATTAGTAAATGAAATAAAAAAATTTTTTAAACACCTCGCATACGAATTATGATTCGAAGAAATAATCACAATTTAAAATTGTTAATATTTAGTTTATAAATACTTTTATTATTATTTATTTGTTTTATTGAAAAAAAGTATTAATTGCAATCATTTTTTAATACATTATGATATGCCATAATTTTTTATCGAACAATTTTGTGTGCATGTTTATTATATTCTTTAGGTAAAGTATTATTGTATTTCCTAAGATCAACCATCAAAACTGTTAACAATAATAATTATTTATTAAATCACAATTACCCCACATAGTGTCACAATTTACCTCGGTCTATGGAGTGATTGTGAAAATTTGGGTAGGTTAAGAACCTTTTTTTTTTATTTTTTTCCGCATAGTAATTTTTCAATTTCCAACGTCATTTTTTCATTTAATTGAGTTTTATTAACTTATAAAATAACGCAGGCTAAAATATTATTAATTGCAAAAGTTACATATAGTTGAAAAACAACTTTTTCGTGCCACCTCAGTTGACCCTATATATTACTTATTTTTTTAGTTATTTTCATTTTAAATTTCCGATAATCTTATCAATTATTTTCTCATTATTTTTTTACATTTGATTTATTATTATAATTTATTTATTATACGTAATCGCATTTGTATTTCAATATTGACACTCATATAACTTAAATTGCGATACATATTTAAAATAAATGTATTCAATTTTATAAAAAAGGTATAAAAATTGATTAAAATTAAATACATTTAATTAATTTAATGTATTTGATATTTGATTTTAGAAAAATGTGATTTGCTATATATTAGAACAATTTTATAGAAAATTGGACAGAAAATGTTATTCCTAAATAAAATAAATTAATACATCCAATAATAGATAAAATCCAGCATTTGTTTAATTGACTTTACTTTTGCCCAGAATCATAGCTGATTCAGCTGACATTTTTTCAAATAAAAGTTTATTCCAGAATGGTGTCAACAAATATGAAAAAATGACATTCGGAACGTGTAATATGAATAGAACAATCGAGAAAGGTACGAAAGAAAGTTTAATATAAAAAGAGCGGTAACTTTTTCGATTTAATTTTATATCAGGGAAGTCATGAGCAAAACTTTTCACGCGGAACAAAGTAAATGACGCTCAATAATCGAGTGCATCATTTGTAGCACGATTTTTCGCCTTTTCATTCCCGTCGTTTTAACTTCGATACAATGTCAGTGACAAAAGAGAAGATAATATAAAAAGAAAGAAGTCTTACGATGTCAGGGGTGACGTGATTTCTGTAGTCCTATCACCTAACCCCGCAAAGATATATATATAAGACACGAACTGGCCTTCTTAAACCTCATAAGACGAGCGTGCGGCACATAGTAATTTATCGTATAAAGCTTTTTCTTCATCCTTTTCTCAGTACCCTACCATTCGCGGCTTCGAATCATCCCATTCGATCTTATACACGTATTGCGACAACGTCATAACGATAATAACTGGTAATATCCCTCACAGGATGGAATGATAAAATGCCTTGCCAACAAAAGGCTTACTATTTTACGATATTGAACAAAATATTTCAACACCTGTGATACAGATGAAATACTTGTCTTTAATTCGCTAATAGAAAAAAATTGTTGTTGGAATTAATGTTTTTATTACCAAATTCTATCCCAATATTATTCCTGGTTCAACAATTCAAATATTATTGTACTCCCCATAATTAATACAAATGATATTTTATATAATTACGTTTTGTATAATTTCTCAAAAAAGTTAACTGTGCATAAATTGTAAGTGGAGAGTTTATATCAGACAAGAGAAATTGTTTTCTGTATGTTTTCTAAAGCAAATAATTCATCACGGCCAACTTTAAATATTATTTTGGTTACATGCGCAGACCAACAGGTATACGTATGAATTCACCTCGACATAATTTAATTTACATCATGAATTGTAGTAGGGTGTATACCATGTAAAAAAGGTTTACGATGTTATGGTAGAACTAGAAGACACTATCAACTGAATTTTAACAAGAATGGACATAGTTGTTTCACGACTTAATAATAAAAGTGACACACTCGAAATAAAAATGAGAGGAACATTAAAAATACAATAAAATTTAAGCAAGCTAATTTGACAGTGACGTTTCGTATTCCTCGTTTCGTGTTACTTAATGAATTATAAAAAAATCCATCCCCTTGATGAAAATGGTCAAATAACGAATTCAAAAATTAAAAAATATACACTTGCAAATAGGGTAGATATACCAGTGAATGAACAGACACCAGTGAATAAACACTTTTTATAGAAATATGATAATAATAAAATGTATCTAATAAAAAGCATAGACGTTTGTGTTTAAAAATATTTTTCAAGTTTTAGCGCTCAAGTTGGTATGTAATATGATACATGAGCAGTGTTTGCATTCGTGGGAAAAAAAGTAAAAATTGGGAGTTTTGGCAGTTTTTGTCGAAACGCCGCAAACGTTGCTCGGCTATAATGATCTGATATCGGTATTTTTTTTCAAACCACTGTAACTCAGTCAATATAATTGCAAAACAGTTGATTCCTGCTGCAATCAATTCATTATTAATTCGTTTTTCTCAAGATTTGTTATTTTCTTTCTAATTATCAAAATATATAAGATAAAGTACATGGAAAAGGTTATGTCACCAGTGAATAAACATTATCCGTTTATTTACTTTCTGAAGTAAGTTTAAATGTTTTTTTGTATAGAATTATGTTTATTTCGTAAAGATAATAAATTATTAAAAGCGTTTTTTCTTTGTTTCTTTTTGCAAGTTTAATTTGAAGCAATTATTATTTCCAAAATTCGATGAAAATGCGAGCAGCAGTTAGTGGATTCAAATGAAAACGTCTTACTTGCGCAAATCTGGATCCAAAAGGTAAACTTTTGCGTAAAAAAAATAAACTAAAATAAAATATTCTGAACAGTATTCTAAACAGTGTTAAAAAAATGCAATTGTTACTTAGATACAATAAGGTACTATACTGTGTGTTCACGTTGGAATTAAAATGAATCGACTTGAAATGTGATTAACTGTTTTTTAAAAATAATGACTTCAAATTTTGTTTTAGATATTGTTCGTAAACTACGAATGTTAAACAAAGTGTACAATTCATTCAAAATGTTTAAAAGAAACAAAATTAAAATGTTCGACTTGAAAAATTT
>JAPYZS010003664.1:0-12937 GCA_030522925.1 Trissolcus japonicus
GAACCAAAATCACCCAGACGTTGAAGAAAAACAGATTTACGGAGACATTTACATTTTTGATTTCGAAACTAAAAAATGGTTGAAAATTTACAGCGATCATTGAGGATTAAAAATAGATTGTGACAAATTAACAAAAACGAAATAAAGTTGTAATTTGATATCCCATCCACTCATTTATTTTCTAACCAGTTTTCATTTTCTTTTTCAACGACATTTTTTCAAAACTTACTTTTCTTTAATGGCGCGCGCAATTATTAAAATTAATTAAATCTCGCGCGCAGCGATTCGCGCGCTTGCCGGCGCGTGCGCACGTCGCGCGCGAGAAATCGCGTGCGCGAGGCGAGCGAGCGAAAAATGCCTGTACTGTGAAGGATCCTTCACAGTCTTCTTAATCACACGAGTCAGTCACACGGCAAGAAAACTTGTAATAATAATTCTCAAATTTTTGTGAATTTTTACCAAACTGTTTCATAAAGCGGTGATAAAATGACAATTTGATAGAAATTATCAAACTGTTTGGTGAAAATTCTACCCAATTATATAATTTTAAAAATTATTTGGCAACGTCGAAAGGCTCTTCTATTTTTATATATTGTTTTGATTTGAAATTTACTTTGTAAATATATGCCGGGGGGTGGAATTGAACTCGGATCCCTGTGCACACGAAGCCTGTCATGAGTCTCTGAGCCATTGATTCTCCTTGTAAATCGTAGTGGGAAGGCCTATATAAATTTCGTTTAAAAACCTAACCTAAAAGTTTGTTTGTGTCGCCTGCGCGCCGGTATACAGCGCACATTTTTATCAAACACTTGAGTAAAATTTCTAAAACTCTAAATACTTTTTTGAACACTTAAATAAAAATTACAAAACTCTGAATAATTTGTATCGCGTGTTGATTAAAATAAAAAACAAATTGAATAAAAACCAACAAAGTAGGCACTGCTTTATGATACAATGTGGTAAAAATTCACAAAAATTTGAAACTTATTATTACAAGTTTTCTTGCCGTGCATTTATTGTTCTCTGCGTGTACCCTGTCATGTATTATTTTTTATTTTCTGATTGTTCTTCTGGTTATTTTAAAAGTAAAAAAACTAAAATTTTTCTTCACATTATCTCAAAAAATCTATGGCCGTGAAGAAAAGCAGGTTAAGGGTTTTTTTTGTACATTTAATTTAAAAACATATTTTACGTTGTTTTATTTATCTACTTCTGTGAGACTAACTCAAAAAAGAGTTGCTATGGGGATTAAAATACTATAATTCACGAGTTCCAAAACTCGCCAAAAAAGTTCCATTATTCAGAACTCTAATTTTTGTGTAAACAATGTTTAAAGTTTTATTTTTGAATGTTTTCTACTAGTAGTTAACTGGTTTTTCCTCACAACCACAGAAATTTCTGATAGTTATCAACAAATTAACGACGAACAATATATTTTTCATAATTTTTGACAAGCAATCTTTGATATTAAGGTTACGATTATTTTGTAATAACGAAAAATCGAGCAAATAAATCCATAATTACGGATTCAGTCTTAGACTTGGATGTCCTCTTAAAGAATATATTGCCGCTAAGCCTGTCACCTGACGTGAACGTTTTCATTCGACAATTTCGGCTATTTTTTAAATTCAATACTGAGATCACAAGATCGAAAAAACAAAATAAACACTTATCTGCTGTTACGATTTTTTATTAAGCTTCACTAAAGTGGGATTACAAAATGATTAGGGAAACAAAATTTTGAAAAACTTTCCTATTATTTTATTCAATAATAAATACTAACATTAACTAACAAATAACTAACAATACTAACTATCTATATTTTAATTATGAATGTGAGATTTGAGTAGTGTGTGTTTATGAAAATGAGTTTTTGTTATTTAAATATATTGAGATGGATGAAAGCAAACATATCATAATTTATGAAGATTGTTCAATAATTCTGACATCACTATTTTAAACATTTTCTTATCAAATTTACATTTGTGAATTTTCTTATAAGCGACGATCTTAGGACGTGCGTCTACAATGTCGTCATCCTCATCATTTATGTCATCATTATTCGTTTCCGCACTGTCAACAGAAGGTTCCTCAGCACTGTAGTCATTGTCAAAATCATTAGGTTGCAATGAATGACTGCCCAAATGATTTCCAGGTTGGTCTCCACGTTGATGCCCAGGCTGATAGCCAATGTTGTATCCAAGTGGTTGTCCAGGCTGACCCCATCTAATAACGTTTGCTTCACTTGTGGATAATACATATAAAACCACCAGGAGTATCGTTGAAAAATGCCGGACCATCTTGGAATCCTTGAAAAAGTAATATAAATTTTCCGTCACGACCATAAATATTTTGCAGACATTAAGGGGGCATTGAACACCTTGAAGATTTCAAAATAATAACATTATTTTTTTTGTTTTAATTGATGATTTAAAATATGTAGAATGCGTGTCTAAACGAATTTTGCAAAAATCGAAGTGGTTTTTGTGTTCTAACAATTTTTGTAAGTACGCGCCTATGTGTATGAGATATCAGTATGCTGATATCAGAGCGCAAAAGACATTAAAGAAAGTAAGAAAACTACTCAGAGATTTTTAGAGTAAACAAAATATAACTAAGAGCTAAGAAAGCCTAGTAAAAAAGATCGTATATTGAAGAGTAAATGAGAGTAAATAAGAGTAAATAAGAGTAGATTAGAGTAATTGAGAGTAAACGAGAGTAAACAAGAGTTTACAAAAGTAAATCAAAGTTTACAAAAGTAAAACAGAGTACATGAGAGTAGAGGAGAGTAAATGCGAGTGAATGAGAGTAAACGAGAATAAATGCGAGTAAATGAGGATAAAAATGTGTTTCAATTATTTTTTAAGTGAACTGATTGCAGTGATTTTTTTTTCATTTTAAAAAGTAATTTTGGTCATTCTTTTTCATTTTTTAGGGAGATAAGGCTATATTTTTGATAAACCAATTTTGCTGATTCTTTTGTTATTTTTCTGAAGTGGGTGTTAATATTTTTTTTGGCAAATTAATTTTGCTGATTCTTTAGTTATTTTTTAGAGGGATCGAAAATAAAATTTGCAGATGTTTTAGGTAAGGATAACTAATCTTTTTTTTCTTTTGATAAACCAATTTTGTTGATTCTTTTGTTATTTTTTGGGAGGGTACACTACTTTCTTAGGCACAACGATTTTGCTTTTTCTTTTGTAATTTTTTGAGAAGGGTGTAACATTTTTTTTTGCGCATTAATTTTGGGGATTCTCTTTTACTATCGTTTACTCTCGTTTACACTCGTTTACTCTTATTTATTCTTATCCACTTTTATTTACTCTCATGTACTCTTTATTTAAGTTCGTTAACTCTCGTTTACTCTCGTTCACTCTAGTTCATTCTTATTTACTCTCCTTTACTCTTACTTACTCTTATTTACTCTTATGTACTCTGCAGTGCGAATAGCCTCGTCCTTATATATGCTGGTCCAAATAAAAAACGGAACACTTTATATGCAATCCTTAGGGGAAGTGTTGTGTTTTTTATTTGGACTAGTGTATATGAAAAATATTTTAATCGTTTTTGAAATTTCCTAATATATTGAAAAATATGAGAACATATTTGGTCCAAATATATTGATAATATATGATCTTTTTTACTAGGAAAAGGTTCACTTTATGGTGCCAAAATCGCTGATTAACTGTAAGATTAAAAAATATCAATTTATCAATTATTAACAATCATATTTATCAATATCAACAATTTATATGTTATACACACAAACTTTAACACTTTACTTCTGGAAGCTTCCCCTTCTTCTTCAATATGGCTGCCTTTTTATAAAGACGGAAATAGGTTAAAAAGAGACAGCACTATGAAAAGAACGAATGTAAACACATGAAATAGTCACGTGAGCCACCACTCAATCAAAGATTGTTCAATCCAGCGATCTGATTGATTGACCTCACACCCGTGCTGATTTGTGCTGTTCCAGAATTAAAGTGTTAAACGCATTCATCTCGATACTATGTTTTTTCACGTGGCCACCAATTTTTTTCAGGCTCTATTCTACCGATTGACTTTTAAATTTAGAGAAACGTTTATAACAACATTCGCGTCGACCTTGCGTGGCGGTTTTTGAATTCGTTTTGTATTTTAAAAATGGTGACAACTTAAAGTTGAACATTTTCATGACTGTTCTAAATTATTTTTCCGTTAAATAAATTTATTTTCATTAATTTGAATAATAGGAAAAAGTTGAAATTATTATGATGAAAATTATTAAAATTTTTAAAGTATAATTTTTTCGAAAAATCGAATTCCCAAGGCGTCATAGTCCCTTAAAAACTAAGTATTTATGGTAAAATCGTACTCACTTACACTGTATCGGCAGACGAGAACTGATGTTGCGAGGAGATCGTTTCAGCCTCTTATAATCCGTTCTTACTCTCTGCAATTACGATTACACATTTTTTCAGATAAATGTATATGTTTACAAACTAGTTGGTCCGGTTAATTTAAATTATTTTTATGAAAAGAATTTCCCAACATATATTTACGCACAATAGCCTTTTGAAGAATTTTTGTTCTAGTTTAACAGGGGTGATCACAATGTTGGTTTGAAGTTCCGACTATTTCAGAGTAATAAAATCATGTCTAGTAATAATCTGAAAAATGGATCAGGTTGAGTTTAAACTTAAATTTTCATACAATTTCAGTACTGAAGGATCCCGACTAGTTCATAACCACAAAATTAATTTCTTCCAGCACTAAAATTTTATAAAAATTACGTTTAAACTGAAATTTTTATACAGTTTCATTTTTCAAAACCTTGACTTTTTTATATTCACGAAACTACCCAAGTAGAAATTTCGTTCAGGCTGAATCCAGCAAACTTACCTGATCAGGGAACCATGTGACCAGATAAGGACTCATCATGAAATCCTAGAATGGCACTGCGTATGAGCGTCACGCCTTGCATCTCTTACGGCCCAGCCGGGAATTCTGTTTAGCCGACTAGGTCCCGGTCGGGATTGCCATTTTTAAGAATTAATAAACAAAAAAATTGTTCATTAACTAATTTACACTAATAAAAAATGGGTGTAATTTTGAAATGCTTACCAATCTGAAAATTTTAGGAGTTATTTTATACCACCCTAGTAAAAATTTTTCACGGCCCCTTAAGAGCATGCCCGGTACGTAGAGAAAAATAGCTCCAACAGGAGCAACCCTTGAAGGGCCTATCAATGCCCTTTGAGGATTTGTTCCGCTCACTTACCGGGCATGTGTTGCTGTGCCCTGTTATTGCCTTTGAAGGGCGAATCTAGGGCCAATATAGGGCCACTAAGATGCCTGCATTGATTATTTTCAAATATAATATTTTCTAACAAATTTTGTATGAAAAATATTTGAACGTTAATGAAAATAAAAATAGAAAATTATGAATACTTATTTTATAAATTTTCACAGAACATTGTAACAGCTGAATTACATTTTCTATGATAAATTATTTGCAAAGTATTAAAATCACTCAAAAATATAAGAAATCGAATGTTTTATCATTGACCATTCATATTTAACTAATAATTTTTTAACAAATGCGATGTTGAAAATGAACTTCAAAATGAGTTTAGCTCAATGCGCAGCGTGATAGGCTTGTATATGACTAGACCGGGTTCGATTCTTGGTCCAAGTAATAAAATATGTTTTCTTTTTTTATTTGATTCTCAATTTTATTATAGACAATTTATTAATTTTTATTGCTTATTATTTTTAGACTTATTTATTTTACATAAAAAACAATAATCTATGAACCCGGGGTTTTACACAGCAAGGTGTCACCCTCCAAGAAAGGCCCCGCTTACATCGGATGAATCGCTCTTAAGGGGCCCAGTTCATACACAGGGCATGCCCTCCAGGGGCCCGGAAACAATTTTTCCTAGGGCAAGAAACAAATTTTTTGGCATACAAAAATCAAAAATTGAAAAAGTGTATTTAATGAAATTCAATTTTAATTGTTTTTTGCTATCTTCGTTTAAAATTAAAATTCAAAAAAATTTTCGACAGAAGATAGGGTAAGTGTGGCCCTGATTATTTGATGAAAATTCAATTTATTCGGAATAATTTATTGTCTATGCAAGTTTATTATCTATAGTTAATTAACAACATTTTTCCAGAACACATTAATTTAAAAATTCGCAAAAGTTATGCGGGATGACACAATTACCCTAGGTAACCCTATATAGCACATATTTGAGATAATCATTTTCTATGACTAATAGTTTTTCATATGGATAACGATTATAAATTTACTGAAATGAGAGCTTTGGCTTTGCATTCAAAGCTGTACAATGACGAATCAAACAGATCCAGTGTCTCACACATTCATATTAATTTTTTGTATTTTAATGTAACGTTAGTTAATGTTTTTTCAATTTCAACATAACAAATAATTAATATAACGAATGAAATGAATATAACATAACAGTGGGATATCATTGAAAATTTTATCAACAACGTTCAGTAATCAATGAGAGCGGTCATGAACTTTTGATATGCATGTAAATTTGGACACAACTTTCTTGATTAGAATGAGTCCAAAAATCTTAAATTGAATACATATTTATTTTTGTTAACTAATAACGCTTTTTTTAATCAACCTTTATTACTGCCCAAGTGGAACAAAACATCTATTTGCCATATATTATCGATATATTGAATATCTACTAGTTTTTCATTCAAAAATCAAAACAGTTCTTTCATACGCGGATAGCAAAACACCATCAAAATTTACTATGATTCTCAGCGTAGCTTTGACGGTAAAGCTTCATATAACAAATTATAATGTTCGTAATAAAATATAGTCGAGATTCAGTAAAAAATGTCGGGACGAAAATAAAGTTTCTGATAATTCGTTTGAAAAATTTGCATTTTAAGGTTATATGGTCCGCGGTGTACACACGGTAAATTTTGATGTGCTTTTCTATCCGTTGACAGTTGAAATTTAAAGCAAGATTTAGAAATTATCAAAAATGAGATTCGAAATTTTGTTTTTAAGGGGGTAGTCCACTTTAAAATTCAAAAACTTTCGTCAGTTTCCGATTTTTCCTGACAACTGAACATAACAGAATGGATTTCTTTTTTATCTTTGTTCTACAAACATTGAACTTTTATCTGAAATTTGTTCGACGCTGATCGTGTCACTGATGGCGTCGCCTCGGCATCAGGTCGGGCCAACGTCCTCTTTGCGTGCCCCAGTAAACAGTGGGGAAATTCCCTGGTTCAAAGTTCCGACTATTACAGACAGTAAAATTAGTGCCTAGTAATTGTCTCTGAAATGAAACAGAAAATTTGAAATTAAACTTAAGTTTTCATGCAATTTTAGTATTAAAATTTTTGCATATGAAAAATATCATTCAACATGGGCTCTTATGAAAGAGCATGAGAACAGAAAAAATTTTATAACTTTTGAATGACAGGAAATTTTCTCGACAAATTCTGAAAAAAATCTTGAAATTCTGAAAGAAGTTTGGTTATTAATAGATATTTAACACACTCTGTTAAAAATTAATTTGATTCTACCTTTTTTTGATAAGTCGAGTGATCCTCCTTAAATTGAACCGATTTATCGAGATGTTTCAGTGGAATACCCCCTTAAACCCAAATTTCTAAAATTTTCCAGTTTTCAATAAAACAGAGGTTTTTTCTTTGAAAGAAAGGTTCACTTATAACTCCGAAAGAGTGTATAGTCACTTTTTTTCACAAACCAAACAGAAATTCCTGTTATGCGAATGTATTGCATTCATTTTTATCATTTGGTATGAATGGAAACACCAGGGAATACCGCGCCGTATCAATAAGACCAACTAGTTTGTAAACATGAGGCTGAAACGATCTCCTCACAACATCAGTTCTCATCTGACGATACAGTGTGAGTGATTACGATTTCATCACAAAAAAACTTAGACGTATCGAAAAATTCATATTACTTTTGCAAGGATTTCAAGATGATTCGGCATTTTTTTGCGATACTCCTGGTGGTGTTATATGTATTTTCGACAAGTGAAGCAAACTTCATCAGATTGGGTCAGACAGGGCAACAATTTGGATACCCACCTGGATATCAGTTTGGGCAACAACATGGACTTCAGTTTGGGCAACGATTTGCGTGTCGGCATGCACAAGTTGGAAACAACTTTGTCAATCAGCCTGGGCTTCAATTTGGACACCTAATTTGAAGTCGTTTGGACAGTCATTTCTTGCAATCTAATTATTGGACAATGACGATAGTGCTGAGAGACCATATGACAGTCTTGAAACAAATTATAAATAAATAATAAAAAATATGAATAAATTTTTTCAGCGTTGTTAAAGAACCTTGTTCGATTATGATATGTTTGCTTTTATCCACCCCTCTATACTTTAACTACAAAAACTCACGTTTTCATAAATTCACATCAATCAAATCTCACATCACTTATGAAAATATAAATAGTGTTAGTATTTATAATTTAATAAAATAATAAGAAAGCTGTTAGAAAAAAATTTATCTCTGTAATTATTTTGCAATCCAATCTTTAGTGAAGCTTAATTTTGAATGGTAACAGTAGATAAATATTTAATTTGTTTTTTTGATCTTGTGATCTCATTATTAAATCCAAAAAATTTCTGAAACTGTCGAATAAAAATGTTCACATGAGGTGACAGCCGTAGCGGCAAAATATATTCATTTAAGGGGAAATCTGTCTATGTCTATGACTGAATCCGTAATTATGGACCGATTTGCTTGATTTTTCGTTATTACAATAATCGTAACCTATACATCGGAGATTGCTTGTCAAAAAGTATAAAAAACATATTGTTTGTCATTAATTTGTTGATAACTATCAACAATTTTTTGAGAAAATGTGAAGAAAAACTCTAGTTTTCTGACTTTTAAAATAACCAGAATAACAAGGTACAGGTTTTATACTGACGGAATTTTGAAATCTTTCGAAGAAAAAACGTTATCGATATTCTTCCAAAAAGTGTTGATGAATGGATAGGAAATCGCAAATCCAGAATTACCTGACCGTTACCAGACCAAACAAAAAATTTTTTTGAAGTCAGTGAAAGTGAAGTCACTTTTTTTGAAGTCAAAATAATATTTCGTCTTATTCAAATATCTCTCCATTAGAGTAACGATACATAAACTTTCGCATAAGAAACGAGCAAAACTTAACAGCGGTTGGCTGCATCCTGGTGCAGATTTTTTCATCTTACCGGGACCCTGATTAATAACCGATAATCACTAAATGATGCCTGAGATATCCTCAGGGATGCTAAAAAGTTTGGCATCTTCGCTGTGATGACAATGCCAGCAGAACTACCAACTTCTTAATTACTACTTCTAAAGATAGTCCGTCATACAGAAAAAACGCTACAGGGGCTGGATCCCACATATAGTCGCGATGGTTTCGTGCTACTCACACCTTTACAGAAACGTTTCAATAACCTATCATCGCCAATAGAATCGTGGCTAATGAAAGATATCGCGGATCTTGTAATATTAAGCGTAGAGTTGACTGAAAAAATCTTATCTAGTCTTGGCGCATTTAAGTTTCAAGCACATTCTGAACAAGACATTGCTAAACGGGCACAGAAGGACCAACTGATGAAGAAGCAACATGCAACTTGAAAATTTTGCTTTTAATTTCTTTCATAAAATAAAACAATTATGAATTCACATCTCAGAGCACTGTTCCTAAAATCGTCAAAAAAAGGAGTTAAAAACTGTTGTTTACGATGCTCTAGTAGAGTCAATATCTTTGATGAGAGACATTCGTCAACTCGAAATTCTCTACAAAATCATTAAGAGAGCAATGATGCAACCTACAATTTTTTTATGATGATTTGCAACAAATTGGGGCGATTGTCTGCAGCTTAACAAAATGAGTGCATGCAATAGATCATGACGACTGTTTTCAATGCGAATTCTACAGAGTATGTTGACAATGTTTAATCCATTCGGCGCCTTTGATGCGTTTTCGCAACATTTCAAAAAATCTTTTTCATTCAAATACGAAGACGCAGGTGAATGAACAATTTCTTTGACTATACCAATAGATGAAGCTCATCATTACGTTTATATTCCACATTGAAGAAGTAATTCTTATAAGCAAATATAATTGTTATTGCAAAAAAAGGAGAAAAATGAAAAAAGAGAAAAATTACCATATTTTCTTCATTTCAACATGTAGAATTCGAATTTACAAGAAAGTCACCACAAAGTTGACTCCTTCAATGTTAGGCTTAAAATGGGTTGAAGGAGGATTTAGTGTTTTTTTGCAGCGCGTTTTTGCGTACGAAAAGGCCAATACGTGTGCGTAAATTTAGTGCGATTGCGCTCGCGTGAAGTTTAGCGCGAACTCTTTGGCCAAAGTGTAAGAGAAACGCGTTGCAAAAAGTACCATTAAATCGGCCTTAAGTTGGAATCAATTATTTTTGTTTTTATTGTTTATATTGAATCAAATGTATTTCACTACAAGTAATGTCTTTCTCCAAAGTAAATAAAAAAACAATTACTTGTGTTTGACCTTTTCATTGAAGAAGCCTTAAATTAATTTTAAAAAGTGAAACCACCAGTCATTTTTTTCGAATAATATAGAAGCGTGGGAATTGAAACAATTGAAAAATGCGTCGTGCAGTAGGACACGCGTGATGATATGCTCCAAAAAACGCTCGCGGGATACATCATTCTTCAAACAACGCGCGCTCTAGGCGTACGCAGCGAAAACACGTCTATCATGAATGCTCATTAAGACAAGTTCAACATAGATATCGCGCTCTTCACACCACTGCTAAATTTCTCGTGCCAGATTAGATAAAGTGGGGATATGCACCGACCCGGAACGGTTTACGTACGCGATAGCCGTTGTGTTGTCAATCCTCAATGAAATTTCATAATTTAAATCGCTTGAGGCAAAACACCTAAGAGCATTAAGAGCCGCATCTCCAGTGCATTCCAGGAAAATTTCCCGCGTATAATTTTTGGTTCAAATTTGATTTGATTTTGAAGTATTTCACAACACCTGAAGCCACCAATTAAATTCCTCTTTTAGGTCCCGGCCCAGTGACATCTTTATTTCGTATACACCCTCGGATTGAAACAGAGCTGAATTCTTCTCTCTCGCAAATTTTATCTGTATAAAGCACATCATATCGTAGACAGACAAATCGAATTCTTTAACGTTTACTTTTCAACTAACGTGATCAGATATCGGTATTTCATGTGAAGTTGATATTTATTTCGGTGTGATATAAAAATTTTAAAAAATTTGTGTGTGAATCATTTTTGCTGATATTTTTGTTATATGTGAACGCTTAAATTAATATGTATACATTACTTACTCAGAACCTGTGTTTCCTATTCCAACGAAGAAAGTACTATGAAGTAAGTTTGCAAGTACTTCTTAAGTAGTTTACAACTACTTAATAGTATTTGTAATTTATGAAACAAAAATATTCGAGCATAGGGGCTTCGTTCCTAAATCCTTTTGGTCCGCTTCATGGGGTTTGCCTGCTTCGCTGTTTTTTCCTACTTCGCAAGACTTATTCCTCACATTTTAATGAATTTGCAATAATCAATTCTTCGTTCGTTTATCAATACCTTCTATGCATGTGGGGCAAAAATATCATATGCTCATAGGCAGTATGCGATATCAGCCCACGTGGCCGTAATCGCGTACGTAACATGGCGGGATATTCTCGCGCGTTACAAATTTGCGTTACTGTTTATCAACAAGGAAATGATTTATCAATCGATTATGATATTTTGGTACATGCAATCTTCTGAGGAAATCCATTCTTCAGTAACACAATCAGTTCGTCTTTAATATGCAACGACTTTAAGATTAGCAAAGAATCTCAATTGAAAGATCAATCCTTACTAATATATTTGTGGGTGATTGTCATAATAAGTTAAGTGTATATGTGAATCCTATACCACTTAACTGGTTATGGCTTTCACTCATAGATATAAATTAAAAATTATGTTTGTTTGTTTGTTTGTTCCGTTATAACTCAAAAAGTAATGAAGTTAATGAGCTTTTTTCACATTGGGGTAACTCCTCGCATCCTTAGAAGTGACATAGGCTGTAAAAGAAATTGAAAACAAGATTTTTATGATGAGAAATTCAAAAAAATTGGAACTCTAAATTTCAGTGCCAAATGAAATGTTTACAACTCGATTAACGTAATCAGTTACCGGTTTTGATTGTGACCGATATATAAAATTGGCGTAGGCTGTGGAAAAAGTCATTTTGTGTCGGTATGACGAAACATCGTAAATGATATTTTACATGTCAAAATGTGAACGCTTATAGTTTATATTTTTTTCATTTCATATGAAGGATCAGAAACATTGTTAATTGTTTCGCGGAGTGTATAATAGCAGTTAATAGTTGCACTATCGAAAGAATACTTTCGAAGGAATTTTTTCAACAATATGGTTTTCGAAATATAAACAATTTAATTTGTGTTTACTTTTTATTTACAAAAATCAGATCTCAGAACAATTCCAATGAATTTTTATCAACGATGACTTTTCTTATGTTAAAAGATTTAAACTTTCAGAATAAAAAGGTACAATTGTGAAAAAATTGAGAAAACGTATTTTTTATAAAAATTTATGTCGCAAATCAGAAAAAAAAATGTTGTTAATGTCGCAGGTCATTAAAATAAAATCTACGTGTTAGACAGTTCAATTCTTTAAATTTTAGCGGTTAAAAAAATAGATCGCTTTTCAATAAAAAGATATTAACATTTAAGTAGCTCAGTGCACCAAAAAGCGGGACGCGAAGTAGCGCGCCCCGTGAAAGAACCCCGCACAAACCTTATGGAAATTGGCCTTCGGTCAAAATGTCTGAAATTTTAGTATGTTGTTGCTGAGACCATGCTGAACAAAAGTCATCAT
>JAPYZS010003671.1:0-14681 GCA_030522925.1 Trissolcus japonicus
GAATATACAGTCAACTCTCGCTTCGTGCATAAACTTTCAACTTCCACTTATCTTCATTATTCTTTTGAAATGACTTTTTAATCAGTTATTCGCCATGTTACATATAAATAAAATGGATGTTTTATTCCCATTTAGAAGTCTTATGTAGTGATTGTTCAGTCATTAGTGAATTCACTAGAAATAATCCTCAAATATATTTTATACATATTTTGACATGGATATGTCTTTTGGCAGGCGGTTAAAAGAAAATTTGTGCGAAACGCTTCTCCATACGTAACGAAAAGCGTTACCATCCGGGGGGTGAAAAAGGGGGGAGGGGCTAAAGTGATAGGGGAGAAGGGGGCCGAATGAGTTTGCGTTGACTGACCACTGCTGGGGGTCATTCTTTATGTACTTTCGTGCAGCCCCTTACCAAGGTGCAGCCCCGACTATTAGTGGGAGGCTCCCAAACGAATGTGTTTCATACATTATTCAAATAATGTGATGACACATCTTAAAAGAGGGAAGGCTGGTTCATAAGGAAGCTATTCCCCTTTGGGATAGGCTCCCAAAAGAGTTTTTTTTCCACCGAATGTTTCCGGCATATCCATGTCTGCATGTACTTCCTCGGAGAAAGTCATGCCTTAATGTTTTATATATTTTGAGTTCTGAAGATTTTACTTCTAATTTTTGTTCGTAAATTGATTCTTAAAATCTTTAAAAAATGTTTAAACTCATACTGTACTTTTAAAAAATTCATTGACGGAAGTTGTAAACAAATTAATCACACTATATTTGACCTTCCTATTTTGCTTTTATGATATATGGTCATCAAGTTTTGTTGTAAAATATACAATGATCGTATGTAACTCAAAATATATTGAACTAGAATGCAGTACATTTCCAATGGCAATAACATAATAACGTGTTCTTCTTATTTTAATACACCGTAGCGAGAACTTGCATAATCTACATGCATATAATATCGTTATATTACAGTCTATGTAGTATAATCAGATAAAGTTATTTTTTTATATTTTGCATGTATCAGTAAGCAGCCATTTTTTATGATGCAACTTCACAAATACAGTGTTCTAATACAGAGATCCTTCATCATAAGTAAAAATTTTTTTTCAAAAATTATCTCCTGTTATTGTAAAAGTAAGAGATACTAAATACTTTTAAAAGTTTCAGTTCACAATTTGTAGGTACAATTCGTATTTGTATATTTAAAATTTCAGTAAAATTTTTTTCAGTCAGTGTGCTTTATTTTGCAACCGTTCAATAAATCTACTGCGAGGTTGCATTTTTATTCATTTACAGTCAATGTGGATCGAAATGTGTATATGATATATAATATATGTTTTATATATTATGAATTTCCGCGAGGTGCGAGTTAAGAAAATTTGATGCAAGTAAAACATGTAAGCATCGATCAGTCATCGTTAGATGTGAGGAGGCAACATTGTTTATAAGTTTATCTATGTTTACATATATAGACTGAAAGAAAAGTGTACCTATAATGTGATGAATATAACATAATTTATATTTATTTTAGTCAGAGATTATATCTGTATATTCTTATTCAATAGTAATTATGTACACAGTTTGAAAAGTTTCGCTCAAAGGAACATTTGAAATTAGTTTGCGAAATTCAACAACGTATGCTATAATTGCATATCTCTTCATTGGGAATACTTCTCGTAATTTGATAATTATTTTGAACAGTGCCATTTTATAATTACATTGCGCCGATAACCCCGGAAATTGTTGTTTGACAATTTTCTCAAGCATCAAAGTCTGTTAGTGCGAATGACAGCGGAAAATAATTGTTTGGAACTTTTCTTCGTTGACTGATGATGATGAAACATTTTGATGCAAAAGAAGAGAAGAAGATTGGATTTGGAAAAGACAAAATTTCATTCGTGCGCACTTTCACAAAGGCAAAATTCCAATATAGGCTTCATATGTAAAAGAAGCATTGTTCGAGCGATTGATTGCGAATCGAATGAAACAAAATCGCGGCATATAAGTGCCAAGTTAGAATCTGGATTCAACGACTACAACGTCCTCGCTGTCAAGAAAGGTAACACGCTTTAAAGTTTTGTTGCCCTCGGGGGGCAACCCCTAATGCTATACAGCTATTTCTTGAATCTGGACTCGTTTCTTAATGGTGCCGCTGGTCGTGCTGAGAGAACTCGTCGTTCTCGCAGGCGGCTTCGGCGGTGTCATGTCCTTTATAAGAGCTCCATGTTTTATCACCTCATCGATTCTCTGTTCTATTTGACTCGTACCATTTCCTGTATAACATAAAAGAGTAACACATTTTATTTTACATGCAAGCAGAAAGCATTTCTACAATTTCCAAATAATATGTGTCTACATTAATATACCAAACCAAAAGACATTTTGCTTTCAATTTTCATTCAAAATCTTGATGCACTACAAATTTTTTTATTGTCTTAAAAAATAAAATGTCTTTTATTGCCTTAAAAAATAAAATAATTTTAACTTTTGATATGTCAATTATTGAAGTAAATTGCACAGCGAAAAAATAGTATAAAAATATAAAAATTGTCATCGGTAAAGTTATAATTTGGAAATCTTACAATATTTTGCACTTTTGTACAAGTACAGAAAAAATTGATTGACGCGCGGCTAAGTGCTGCCTTCTTGCGTCGCTAAAACGTGACATGTTGGTGATTTGAGTCACATAATAAATTAAAAATTAATTAAGTAGTATAAAATTTTTGAGGTAGAATTTATGATTTCATTTTTTTTTAATATATTCTAAAACAAACAATGCTTTTTTCAACTTTTTAATCCTTTTTTATATATTTTTTGTGTTCATGAGGTCGTCATCTAAGAAGTAAACATATCGTTCGTTTGACTTTTTCTTTTTAAACTCATACAGAAGTTTAAACGAATTTTTGGATTCATTTGTGTCGAAACGTTTTATATTATCAAAAATGACGGCTGATGCAGAATAGAAATTTTGACTTAAGATTCTGAAGTTTACACGTCAACATTGAAGCAGAGAACTGTAGAATATTTTATTGTACTTCAACCAGGTAACTCCAATTTTTTGAGATTTCAAATTTTGTATATATTTTGCCTTGGTTTTAGAGTGTACTATAACATAATGAACATAATCAGTCATATGCTTAAAATAATTAAACTTTTTAGCTTTACGCATTATCTTGCATACGTCATTTTTTAAGGTAAAATCAGATAACTCCATTTGTGACAGTAAAATAAGGTAACTCCAATAGAAAAAAATACAAAACAAAATCGAACACCCAATAAGAAATACGATACAAAAGCCCGGACTTGTTTCAGTATCGGCTGCCAAACTTTGGTTACCAGCACTAGGCCAGAGGGATAATAGTATCATACTAGTGCTGTTAAAATTGTTCGCCAAGAAATGTACACCAGTACTTGTTTTACAACAGCACCAGGTCTGGGAATGTACCGTCGGCGACGGTTCGCATTCGGTACTGGTCGAATACATAATTTTTGTTTAAACGGGTCATGATATCATATAATCAGATTATAACTATTTTTTTGATGTTTAATATATTTTATAAAATATAACTATAGTTTTGCGAAACGTGAGTTAGTTATCATCTTCCGATTTAACAATTAATTATTCGTCAGTTTCATGCATTTTGTTATTTAATTTTACCAATTATAATTTCTGTCTTTAACTTTGAATTTTATAATTTATTAACATTCATATAGTACAGCCTTTTGAAATGAAAAAATGTTTGTTTGCTAAAAGCATTAGTTTTTATTTTATACGTTTAGTAGATGCTACTGACTTTAAATAACGTTTATGTAATAAAAGACTTGTTAAAAAAAAGAGATCGCCAGTATTGGGTCGGTACTGCCTAGCAATTGTAACGTGGATTAGTGTCTATTTCATTTACATAGGGGAGACTCAGGATGTTTCGTCATGTCGGACGTTTCGACAATTGTTATTAAAAATAGTAAATAATGATTTTAATATCCAATTTTTTTACCTTGTAATCTTTTTGGTAATTTATGACTGAATACGGAAAATAAAAGTAGTGCAAACATTCAATTAATTATAAAAAATAAAAATCACATTTTTATACCGAAAAGTAAATTTTGCGAGTCGTTTACTTTATTATTTTATTATGAAACGTTTTAACAAATTAGATTATTTATTATTCTGAAGTGTTTACTGACCTTCACTGATTTTTCTTCTATTTGTTTTATTTTATAAATAATGTTTCATTTTTTATTTAAATAATTTTTACGGAAAAATGTTCTTGGAGGACGTTTCGACAGTAACGATGTCGGACGTTTCGACAGTGCGTTTTGCGTGTTACTTTCGTTTTTGATCACTGGTAAAGCCTCAAAAATAGGTTTGTTTGTTTATATTATCATGATAGTAAAATCGTCTACATAATTTATTTATAAAAATTGTTTGAAAAAACGGTTGGTACTTAAAATATTTATGACACATCATATATTTATCTTTCTTATATATAAAATTTACAAAAAATATGTAAATCAAATAAAGTCTTTCTTATAATTCTAATTATTATTCAAATGAATAAATTTTATCGCATTTATTTATTTATAATTTATTATCTTTTTGATCAATGTTATTATTTGTCGAAATGTCCAACACTGTCGACGTTTCGACGAAAATGCACTATTTTTTTATTATTAAAATAGCAAATCAAGACTTTTTTTAATCACACTATAAAAATTACCATATAATCTTAGAAGATCAAATATCAGTTTACAATAATTGATTACTAAGAAAACATAAAACATTATTACAAAAAAAAATCGAAATTTCAAAACTGTCGAAACATCCTGAGTCTTTATTCCTGGAGGAGTATCTATATCCTACTGGAGAATCTTATTCCTCCAGTAGGACGGATGGAGCAATGGACTAAGACGCCGACTTCTATTCCCGAGGACTCAAGATCGATTCCCAGGCTCGACATAATAAGTAGTGTTTATTCTTAAGTTTTAATTATCGAATCTTAAATAATATGTATATAAATAAATATCTCGATAATAATATTATACTAGGAGGTTGGCGCGCGCTTCGCGCGCGCCCGGGTTCAGGTCCTAGTTTCCTCGTTTAAAATTTTTTGCTAAATGTCAAAACAAACTCGCCTGGACGCGTGAACTTAGTCAAAAGTCCAACTTGCTGCTAACTTCTTCCTTCAATCAACTTTATAAAGATGGATAATAAACATTAATTAACATTGATTATAAAAAAATATAAAATAAAAAAAAAAATTTTTTGGTCCATAACAAGTACCGATCGCCGCCAGTACTGGACCAGTACAATTTCTACATGGGTGGTCTACAAAATAAAATTGTATCAGTTTTTCGATTGCACTTAATTGTATGTAAACCAATGTTCACCCGTTTGTTATCGCTCCATGTTATCATTCCAGACATGTTTTAGTATTGGTCCAATATTGATATACGAAATCACCAGTACCAAGATCCAGTATCGGAACTCTGGGTACCAGACATGGGCCAAGTCTGGGCCGGTTGTAATTTGTCTCGTGGGTGTAGTTATATTTTTCAATGAAATATTTCATATAATAAATAAGAGTCATATTGTTGAATCAGATCCATCAGAAGTTTTTTTTAATTGAAAACTTTTAGATTCGTTTATTACAGGAAAATGGCACTTAACTGATATATTTGGTACTTAAATATAAAAATCAATGTTAACGTTGTTGCCGGGTTTAAATAATTCAAGTATCAAAATGCCGCCTACGATGTCGTAGGAATTATGATGAATAAATAAATCATGGTCATTATGAAGAATGAATAAAATTAATTCATAAAATTAAAATTAATGTTTTATTAACAACGAAAAAATCAAGATGAATATGAGTTTGATTTATAAATCAATTTCATAACGGAAACATAAAAAGTCTGTAATTCAAGAATTCTAGTAGAGAAATTTAGGTGACAGAGGCTATTCCGTATGGTCACGTTGTATTATGTCAGAATATATTTGACCACCAAAAATTGAAACCGTATAGAAAAACTTAAAGATTTATTCATCCGTTTTATTCATTTTTTTGAATATCAGTGCAAACCTTTTTTTATGAATTGATAGAAAAACTCAAAAACAATTACCCTAGAAAAAATTGTTTCCGGGCCCCACAAGGGCATGCCCTGCAAATGAACCGGGCACTTCAAAAGCGATTCATGGGCTATAACACGGGGCCTTTCTTGGCGGGTAATGCCTCGTCTTGTAAACCCCCGTATATTTTTAATTTATTGTTTTATATGTAAAGTAACTTGTAGAATAAAAATATGTAGAATAAAAATTGTAGCAATAAAAAAATTCAATAAATTGTCCATAGTAAAATGGACAATAAAATAAAAAAATGAAATTATACATAATATATTTTGACACAGAATCGAACCCGGTATTTCCAATTTCAAGCCTTACACTTTCGCACATTGAGCTAAACTTACTTTGAAAACGTGATACCTTATTATAAAAGTCACTTATAGTCTTATGGCATTGCATTATTTAAATCAGTTTTTGTAGTAAACATCGCATTTCTGAAAAAATTAAGTTAAATATTAATGGACAATAATACAGAAATTTTTTATATTTATAAGTGAATATAATATTTTGTAAACAATTTATTATGTGAAATATAAATCAGCTGTTGAAAAGTTCTGTGAAAATGTATTAAAAAAGTACCTAATTTTTATTTTCTTTAAATTGACGTTTAAATATTTGTTATACTAAATTTGTTTAAAAATATTAATTACATTTATGTTTTGAAACATTCAATGTAGACATCTTAGTGGCCCTTCATTGGGCCCTTCATTATGCCTTTATAGGCTGCTACAGGGCATAGCATTACACGCCCGGTAAGTGCCCGGAAAATTTTCAAAGGGCATTGATAGGCCCTTTAAGGGTTGCCCCAGTTAGAGCAGTTCGTCTCTACTTACCGGGCATGCCCTTATGGGGCCCGGAACATTTTCAGGGCACGTCTTGAAAAATTTTTACGAGGGTAGAATTTATAAATGAATAAAAATACATTTCAAGATATTCGTAATGATTGTCTCTAACACTTTATTTTGCGACAAACAGGATTTAATAGTTATCTAATACTCTTACTTTTTTACTCAAAATTTTAACATCTTAAATATTTATCGTCTTGCTATTTTAATTGTCGTGAAAAAGTGTTTAAATGTGTGGGAAACGCACACATACGATGAATTAGTATTGATAAGTGAGTTTTCCGATACGAAGTATGGATTGATATGTATTCGTGGACCCGTGGATAAGACAAAGATCAATCACCCGGGGGCTTGGGTTGGAATCCTCAAAACATCGATTCTGGTTTTTTCATGATCACTTTTGAAAATCACATTGTTATAACTTTTTTGTTTTTCAACGAATCTTCATGAAATTTTTTGACTTTTATTTTTTTATAGTTTTATTTATACTCTGCAAGAGTCGTACAAACTTTTTTTTGATCAACAAAGTTATATTATTGTTATTGTTGTTATTGTAATGTTGTTATATTATTATACTAAAAGGACGAATTGGTCAAATCTGACTAATTTTGCGAATCAAACTCAAACTCACATTCGTATGATAATTTGAATCATTTTTTATGTTGATATCCATATTTTTATTTTTGTTTTAATTAGTTCATTTGTTTTTAAAGCAAAATTATTAAGAAAAACATAATTTTCAATCTATCTTAGGAGTTAAAAATTAAGATCGTTTTTAGTATTTGCGTAGTTGCAATTCATAACCTTATGTTTTCGAATTATTGTTTCTTTAGTTAAAAATTCACATTTTTTGAAACAATGAATAACGTCTACTTGTTCTTCTGATATTTACACAAAAAGGTAGTTTTTTGAATTGTCAAGTTACAGCGTGCGCGTTGTAACACGCTCAGCAGTGTGGCGCAGTTTTGTTGTTGTCTTTATAACAAACAGAGTTTTCGCTAAGCAAACATGTCTGATCAACGACCAAAATTCGAAAAAAGCTAAATGATTTGAAAAATATATCCGAAGATTGCCAAAGTTGTTTGCAAGCCTTGCAGAAACATCAATTGAGCTTATAATATAGTATAATATTTTATAGATCAATAGTATAATAAAAAATAGATCAATAAAAATGGCCAGTTATTCATTGAGGATAGTCAATGAGTTTTCAATGAGAATTTAATAAGAATGAATGGTCAAAAGTGACCACTTCCGTCCTTCTAGAGAGTCAGAATTTTCCGTCCTTCTAGTGTTAAGTGGTTTAACTCTGCATTGGTATCGTTCTTAGATACGAATTTGGTAACTTGTGAGGGATTTCCTGGCATATAATTCAACAATAATTATTTTTAGTTTCATTGTGAAAATACATTTTTATAACCAAAAGAACTGAGTCGGTTCGTGGAAAAACGACGTAAGTTAACTTAACTCGTTTTTCCATCAAATGGTTGTTCAAAAACTACAACATCTAATATATATACACCTTAAGAAATTCAAATCATCAACTTTATTATATAGAAAAATTTGAATTTTTTAATATTGTCCGGTAACTGCAAAATCCGTTTTCCATCGTTCGATGAAGAAAACGACTTAAGTCGATTTAAATGTTATTTAATTTTATTGACAATTTTACGCAGTTAAATAATAAACTGAATTCGATCTGAGATCTCCAACCAAACCAGGTATAACATCAGCAAAAAAAGGACATAATGTCCCTAATGAAAATTTCAAAACTCGAAAATCAAGAGTGGTCTCAAAAAATTATGACAAAATAGACAAAATTAGCATCAGCACTAATAATAATAAAATCAGCACTAATATTAATCAAGTATACGAAATGTTATAAATATATTAATGGTTTATAATTTTATAAATACATCCAATTCGTACATTTTCAGTATCTTCATCTCTTTTTATCATTATTTTCAAATAACTGAGTATGTATTTTGTAAACTATAGTTAAGACATGAATTTACATCATGATATACAATTTCAAAACAAAATTTAAAAAAGACAATTTAAATAAATCTTAACATGACTTAAGTCGTTTTTTCATAAACCGATTCAACTGTTTGCAACATTAATTAATGGAAAAAGATCAAATTCGATCGAATTAATTTAACATTTGTTTGTTGAAATAACCTTAAAATGTAGAAAATTTTATAGACGAGTTTGGTATCGTAGTGAAGACGACCCCGAATTTTCCATGTTTTTGTTACTATTTCACTCCGCAAAACAATTAATGATACACACCCCGATAATTTTGATTTTTTTAAACTGTCAGAACTTTGACCCATTCCATTAAAATAGTAGATTATGCACCAAGGCACGCACGAGGTCAATACAGCGTTTTACGTACCAAGGGAGAGGGAGTTTTCAGCTGTTTTATTCCCAAGAGCGTGCTTTATTCCAGAGGGAGTAAAACACGCTGTAGAGAATAAAAACAGCTGAAATCCCGCTCCCATGATGCAAAAAAAGTTTAATTTACACCAAATTAAAGCTTGGAACCTTAGCTTTGACATTCTTTTTCGAATAAAATTTTATCATAGCAACAGATGGGGCTGATGTCTAATGTTTCGTTGAAAGAAATTTTGCAAACCTTGAATCACTCTAACAACAACAATATCCTGTACACACGTGTTTCTAACAGCAGAAATGTAAAATTCAGGATCTCCTGATGATTTTTTTATCACAAGGGTAGGAAAATGTACTTAACGCATCCCTCTTAACGCGTGTCTCTAAAAACGCGTTCCTCCGAGGGCCTGTTGGACTCGGTCCTGTGTCCCCTACCCACTAAAAACCTAACCCTTGGGTACCCCGAATTAACTCCTCGCGGAACTGCCGTCAGACTTTACTTCGCCCGGGATGGACTGGCTATCTGCACTCTCTTGGGTCAACCATGAGCGCTGATGTTGTCTATCTTGTCTTCTTCTTTCTTTGTCCTCGATCTGGAGTCTCTTCATCACTCGCGAGGCCATGTCTGCTACTGCTTTCCAGTTATTCTCGTCCAGAATCATCATTCTGACGAGGTTTTCTGGAGTCACGTTCGTTGTTAGCAGCTGTCCCAGCGCTGCTTTCTTGTCAGTGAAGCGGGGGCACTCAAAGAAAATGTGCTCTGCTGACTTTTCTACTTCGCCACAAGCTAAGCACAGTGACGTTGTATCCACTCCGCATCTACTTAGGTATGCTCTGAAGCAGCCATGTCCAGTGAGCAACTGGGTAAGGTAGAAATCTACCTCTCCATGCTTTCTTGTGATCCACATTGTGACATCTGAGACGAGGCGGTGGGTCCATCTTCCGTTGGATGAATCCAACCAACGTTGCCATATCTTCATTGCACGGTTTCTTTCGCGCGTTTGAAGCGGTGTTCATAGTCGATGACCAGATGGGTGCTGCATATAGCATGATGGAAGTAGACACCGTAGAAAGTAAACGTCTACGGCTCTGTATAGGTCCGCCGATGTGAAATGCTGGAAAATGCTCTAGTGACTCGTGATGGTCTTTGGCTAACGTTTTGGAGATGTTCGTCAAAACGTAGCTTGGCGTCGATCTGTACCCCGAGGTACCTTAGAGAGCTCTGGGATGAAATGTCATAGTCGCCATCAACCGGGGTGTTGGTCTCCCTGGTCTTTCTCCCTGTCACAAGAACTGCTTCCGTCTTGTGGTCTGCCAGCTGCAGGCCAACTGAGGACAGCCATTGGCAGATGTTAGCAATGGCTTCGTTGGCGGTATCCGTGACTTCTTCAAGGAACTTTCCCACGACTACCATGACAACATTGTCGGCAAATCTCACTGTTGTCACGCCTTCAGGCATTGGCAGTCTCAGCACTGATGTGGAACATCATACATGACATTCCACAACAAAGAGCCAAGCACTGAGCCCTGCGGAACACCGCCCGAGACGCGGTATATTCTGATTCTGATTCCTGATTCTGACTCCTGATGATTTACGAAGAAAAAGAAACAATATAAAGATTAAAACTTTTGAAAGTTATAGCCATTTAAAAAAACTGACTTTTCTCAGTATCTTGCCCATAACATTGAATAGGTTCATGAAAAATTATTAATTTTTTTTAAATCGAATATTATCAGCTTTTTGAATTTTATGCTGGTAATATTTTTTGTCATACAAATGAAAATATTACGCAGAAGCAAACATACGGCAATTTTAGGAAGATCGATAATTGATGCGGAGTGTATTTCGAATTACTAAATAATTTGATTTAGTGAAACTAATCACTATCGATTTAAGATTGTTGTCTTGAATGGTACTGAAAATTTCAAATTAAAAAAACGATTTTATTTGGAGTAAATAAACAAAATATAAAACGTGAGGGCCACGCGAAACCAACGGAAGATTTATAATCGTACGAAATCATGTGAGTTTTTGGCGAATTTCTTCAGCTCAGTTTTGGCTCCATGATAGCCGTAATCCTTTCTCTTGTAAAATCAAACTACTAACAGTTGTAGATGCGAATATCTTACAGATCCCTCTCGTTGAGTTTTTTAAAGGCTTTTCGAAGTTTAATGTAAATAGTAGACCTAAACCTGATCTTCTACCAAATATTTATCCAAAAACATACTCTATGCTTTAGCAAAACTCTTACACTTTTTTACATTTTTTTACATCTTCAGTAAGGGAGGAAATTTTGAAAAAATCGATTTTTTTATTTTTTACCTAAAAAGCTTCGTAGGTATCCTAGATACTGACTCGACGGTAAACTTTTTAACCAACTATTCTTATGGCCCTATTGGTACCAAATGTTACAGGGCCTATTGTAATATGGCGTCAGGGGCCGAATGTATAGCGTTGGAATCACAGACTGAAGGTATGCTGGAGATATACACCCCGTAAACTAAACTGAAATCTTTAAATGCGTTTTTCTAAAACTGAACATTTTCAAACTGATGGAGGGAATTTCTCTAGTTGTATAGTGTGATTTCTATGAGGATTGATTCTACGTGTACAGAATTAAATTTTGCGTGGAAAGATGTAGGGGTTTTGCGATATTGTGGAAATTCAAAATCCGAAATTTGGCAAAACCTCTATATATATCCGTGCGGAAATGTTCAAAAAAACAAAGAATTCCTCGAAGAATTCCTATTCTAGGTCGACTTAGACAAGCGCGATTCCCCTCACCGTTCTGAGTTCCGTGCAGAGATAACGTTGACGCAACCCGTAGAGCAACTATTGTTGAGCAGCGGTGACACGAGTGACGCGATCGGCGTCAAAAAAAAATAAAAGTTGAAGTTTCAGACATGTACAATAAAACCCGCACTGTTTTATTGTGTTCAATTCCAAAAAAAATAAAAATTCCGAATATAAGCACTTTTTCACTTTCTGTATCAACCCCTTAATAAATGATTACGAACACATTTGAACAGCTGAGATCTTAAGGTTTAAAATATTCGAGCACATCTTTTTTCAGTTTTAACGCTTCACTAATGAAAATTTAGAGCTTGACTAGCTACTACAATCTCACGTGACACCAGGGGTCTTCGTCTGATGATACTGGACGACAGAAATTGAAAGGCGTTGTTGGACTCCACCACGAGAAGAAGAAGACAAGAGAGAGATATATATATTAGTAACTCTGTGGCTTCTAGTTATGTATTTCGTTCACAATTTTATAGTTCAATTTATTCACTTTATATTTTGATATTAGCACACTAATGCAAAATATAATAAATTGTTAAATTTATTTAATATTAAAATTAACGTATTGAAAACTTTTACTTGCATGTGAAGTACGTCACATTTTATGTCACATCACTCAGTAATGTGACCAAAACAAGCTACTGATCCGACGGCATTAGTAGTTGAAGAGTGTTACATTTAAATAACCATTTTCAATGAAAACATTTTAGAGTGTCAACTAAAATGTTGAAATGGAGGTTATGAAATGTAAAAAATAAGTTGAATATTTATCCGTATATATATCAAGCCCCTAAATGAACTCTTATCTTATCGTCTAATCTGCTTGCTGGACACAGCCGGCAAAGTGCTCGAAAGGATCGTCTGCAACAGACTGGAGGTCTTCAGTGAGGGAAACCGAGGTCTCTCCAGCAACCAGTTTGGGTTCCGCAAAACCAAATCAAAATGGACGCCGCGAACAAGGTCATTGGTATCGCTCGTGAGGTGATAGCAGGAAGAAGCTGACCGAAAGGCACAAAGAAGTACTGCGCAATCGTTACTCTTGACGTGAGGAATGCGTTCAATTCCGCCAGATGAAACTGTATCTTGGCCGCACTGCGAAGCATGGAGGTGCCGACCTACCTCCTGAAGATCATCACCAGCTACTTCTCGAGCTGAGTCCTTGCATACGATTCGGAGGCAGGAACGAGATCGTTCAGTGTAAAGGAAGGTGTTCCACAAGGCTCAGTTCTCGGCCCACTGCTATGGAACATCATGTACGATGCTGTGCTGAGGCTGCCAATGCTCGAAGGCTCTACGACGGTGGGGTTCGCTGACGACGTTACTATGGTCGTCGTCGGAAAGTTCCTGGCGGAGGTGACATACTCAGCGAACAGAGCCATTGCCGGCGTCCGCCAGTGGTTCTCCTCAGTTGGTCTGCAGCTTGCGGATCACAAGACGGAGGCAGTTCTCGTGGCAGGAAGGAAAGTCAGGAAAATAATCACCCTGGGCGTTGAAGACTGCTACATCACGTCCCAGCGATCACTGAGGTACCTCAGTGTCCAGATCGATGACAAGCTACGATTCAACGAACACCTTTGAATCGTCAACCAAAGGGCATCGAAGGTCATCAACGTTCTGTCAAGCATCATGCCTAACACGGGTGGGCCAAGGCAAAGCCTTAGACGTCTTCTCTCTACAGTCGCCGCCTCCATCATGCTGTATGCGGCACCAGTCTGATCAACGGCTATGGACACCGAAAAAACACGCCCGCACGTTGTCTAGGGTCTACCGAAGAGCTGCACTACGCGTCAATTGTGCTTATCGCACAATGTCTAGAGAGTCTGCCCACGTGTTAACTGATATAATGCCAATCGGGACACACCACCTAGAAGTGCGTTAAGTGCATTTTCCTACCCTCGAGGCAAAAAAAAAAAAATATATTTCAGAGGATATCATGACATTTTGTTAAATTAGTGAAATACCCGTAAACATAACTGTATGTACGCAAGGATTAATTATTAGTAATTTTACAATAAATTATAGCAATCAATTATAACTTTAACAAAACAATAATTGTAATTAACTTTCAATAAATCATAGATTCTCAAAAGAAAATAAACTTCATTGATGATGATAATAAATAATATTTCTAATTTTTAAGTTAGGTTCACCTGGGGTAATTATGACAGTTTGGGGTAATTTTGACATTTCGAAGAACTTTTTCGATTTTTTAAATTATTGAGTTCTGCAGTAATGTTGCTAACTATTGATAGATGATAAGCTCGTACGGACAATTAAATATTTTAACCAAATTAAATTTTATTAGACAAAATCAGGGTGTCACACATTACCCCGTGATCAAAATTAACCCATATGACCTTAACAGACTAGATATTCTTATATGATTATCTCATATCTTTCTATTAATTCAATTGCATACAAACTCTATATGAATTGAAAATTGAACATAGAATGAGTTTGTTGTTGTATGACACATTCCTCAAATCAATTAGCGCCCCCCCCCCTCTGAAATTTA